>MU269982.1:1160000-1192500 GCA_021432705.1 Caranx ignobilis
CACCAAGGATCAAACATCACAGCTCTTTTCATCCGCTCCAAACAGCCCTGTTCAGATTGGTCTGTTTCAGTGCCCTGCCCCTTTAAATGCAAATGAACCACTGCTAGCCCCGCCCCACCCCTTCTACCGGTACCAGGTAGGGGTGGTGTTATGCAGATTCAACATCTAATGACATCATTACCGGACAACCGGAGGGAACAGCTCGAAAAACCACAATCACCTTCAGACTTTTAGGCTGCCGCCTCATGAAACAAGTCACATTGCCGTGTTGTGTGTTGGTGCTAATTACCCATGCTAACATGCTGAACTAAGATGTTAAACACGCTAACTAACTCAGCTACCTGCTAAGTGCATCAATGTATATTAGCCTGTTAGCTCGCTGGAAAACACAGCTTCTAAGTCGATACCTCTGCATATCTAAACAGCAGCTTGAACCACTTTTCTTGTTACAGCCGCGAAAAAAGTGATCACACACACACACACACACACACACACACACACACATGCAGCCCTGCAAATGAATAATACGCCTGCACAACAGTAGAAGGACACTCAGAGAGCTCAGACCTCCACACGCCAGATAATAATAATAATAATAATGATAATTACACATCAAATTCTATTTTGCTCGCGGGAAACAGTGATTTCTCCTCTGTTTAAAAAAACATGTTTGCATCATTGATCTGAGTCACATGCACTGACCAAGGACGTGTTGTTCTTATTGAGGCGTCAGTGTGGAACATGATGTACCGTTACCACCACTGCTGCTGCTGCTGCTGCTGCTGCTGCTGCTGTAACTGATTGAGACCATATAGATGCTTTGAATCTCCTCAGACTCACTGTTAAAGTCACACACTGATCCCGATCATGTGAAGATTCATCAATATGACACATCGTAGCCTCACACCAGCAGAACAGAGTGTGTGTGTGTGTATGCGTGTTTGTGGTTATAAAAAACAAACCCAAGACAATGGTTTGATTTCATGCCACTGAATGACCTAGATGTGACAGAGGTGATGACTCCAGGATGAGTCAAGTCGAAGACAGAGGTTTCATCCCTGACATGTAAAAGAAAAAAAAACATTCCTCCCTCGGGCAAAATAAAACAACTAATAACTCAGAAGTGAGATCTAACGACATGTGTGAGCAGCAGAGACCACACCTCAGATTCCTCTGCTCATTGGTCGAACCACACAGGAGGATGAAGTATCATTGATTTGCATGTATGAGTGTTCGCAGCACTTTGTAAAACACACACAGTGACTCCAAGACTCCGAGAGTCTGATCCACACCGTTACAGACTGACCTTTGTGGCTGATTGATTATTGATGATTAAAGGAGGATTTAAGGAGGGAAATGTAAAGCCTGTATATATATGTGTGTGTGTGTGTGTGTGTGTGTGTGTGTGTGTGTGTGTGTGTGTGTGTCTGTGTCTGTGTGTGTGTCTGTGTCTGTGTCTGACCCAGATGTTTTCCCTCTGGTGTTAAGCCACTGATGCAGGACGAAGCAGATCAGGGTCAGGGTATGATTTAAGATAAACAAACAAACAAACATCAAATCCTGATCTGGGGGTTTATGTTTACATCCGTGTGCTGTGTGGGCTTTAACACTGACAGTGTGATGAGGCAGCAGCTGAGCCTCTGATGCACACACACAACACTGAAGCCAGCGTCAGTGGAGAGGCAGAAAACGAGGGGAAAATCAAAACCTGTGGGTCAAATTTTACCCTGAGAGACGTCTGACAGGTCACCAGATAGTTTTAAAAAGACTGTAGTGTTGTTGTTGTTGTTTTTTTTTTTTTATGTGAAAATCACCATCTCGTTTCTGAACGTCCTTGAGATGAAGAAAGAAAACAGAGCTGTGGTCACGAGCTGCAGAGCGAGCGAACAAAGGACGATGAAAATGTGCAGAGTAGAACTGAGAAAGAAAAAAGATGGTGACACATCATGGCTTTCTCACTGTCTCCACATTTTATCAGTTACTGATTGATTGGAAATTGAGTAATTCAAATAACAGTGAAAACAGGAGCTGTAGTTGAAGCCCTTCACAATAAAAGACAACAACAACAAGGTGTAACGCAAGACTTTCAAAATAAAGCGACTGAACTGTTTTGAAGAGGTGTTCACATAGACATTGATCCAGTCCTGGCTGCTAGTGATGTGATGTCTCAGTTCAGTTGCCATGGAGACGGATGTGTTTACAAAGGAGCTCAGTCACTCTCCTGTGATTTCATCCAAAGTGTTTGTGGCTCGTGAAGCTGCAGGAGGTCGTTATGTCAAACGACTGTTCATAAGGAGGAGGAGGAGGAGGAGGAGGATGGAGAGAGGGAGAAGAAAGAATGATGCTATTTATCTCTCTTTTATTGCTTTTGTTTTATAGCGACTTGTGTGTGTTTTATGCTTTGTTCATGTGTCTGTCTTGAGTCGTCACACAGGGACCAACAGTGATAGAAGAGTTCATTTAAAGGGGATAAAACATGGATTTTATTGTAATTTATAAGGATCCGGTTCTGAGTAATGAGCGACAGAACACGCGTGACGTTGTATGACGTGTTGTTTGTTGAATCAAGTTGATTCTGTTTGTTATTTTCATCATAATGTTAAATCTGATCGAGTCCTCCTCTTCTCTATCGCTCTTCATCACCAGGACGACGATGACGATGACGATGACAATGATGATGATGATGATGGTGATGATTGTGATTGTGATGCTGATGCTGATGCTGATGCTGATGCTGATGCTGATGCATACAATCCTGCTGTTCCTCTTCTGTCACCAGCTCAAACTGGTCCAACCTGACGACCCACTGACTCCTCACCGTCCCCTTTTGTCAACATGTAAACAAACACGCGAACAACTTGTAAACAAGCGACCAGACTGACCGACTCTGTTGCTGTGATGTCGTCGTGTTGCAACATCTGTGGGAAGCTGAAAGACAAAACCACTCATCGAACCTTTTAAGGTGAAAAACTTCCCCATTGTTTTTTCTTCTTGACTCAGATGTTAGTTTAAACATGTCGAGTAAGACATGAAGAGGATGATGATGATGATAATGATGATGATGATGATGATGATAATGATGATGATGATGATGATGATAATGTGACTGAGCTGAGCTGAGCTGAGTAAATGTGAGTGATGATGACAAAAACTTGAGCAGCTGGATCAACCAGACAAACACCACCACCGCTGAGTTTATGGGTGTAGTTGATAAAGCTTCTTGCCAGGAAGTCAGATGATGATGATGATGATGATGATGAAGGCCGTGGGCTGTATGAACACTAACTGCTGCCCCTGGTCTGATGTTGTGTAACTCTTTTATTGCCCCCCCCCACCCTCTCCTGTGAACCATTGTCAGGATATGAATCAGATTTCTGTCATAATCCACAGGAAGTGGTACAGTGCTGGGACCTGCATGTGTGTGTGTGTGTGTGTGTGTGTGTGTGTGAGAGAGAGTTTGTGTGAGTGTGTGTGTGCGTGTTGTTGCTGGAAGCATGAGATTAGCGGCACGACGCCAGGCTGGCGCTGGTTCGTACCACCCTCCTCCTCCTCCCTCTTATAAAAGGATTGACCCTCTGACCTGTGGCCTAATATAGACCAGCATTTCAAAATAAGGTGTGTGTGTGTGTGTGTGTGTTTTCAGCAACAGATATCACATTTACCAGAACAAATAGAAAGCTCAGGACGCCTCAGTGTGACTTCAACAGTTTTATTACAAATATTTACACCATTAAATCATCGTCATCATTAAAAACAAAAAAAGCAGCTTTGAATTTGAGGTAAATTTGTCGTGTGTGTATGTGTGTGTGTGTGTGTGTGTGTGTGTGTTGTTTTCACAGCTCAGACATGAATGACAACAAGAGTTCAGTGACTGAAACACACACAAAGTTCAGATTACACATCTCTTAAAGCACCATGTGATGTTGGACAGTCCAGAGCAGTAGTATTGATTCAGCAAAGTCCACAGTGTGTGTGTGTGTGTGTGTGTGTGTGTTCGTGTGTTCTTCCTCTTTCACTGTTACACTCTGATAACACCACACACACAGACAGGAAATTCCCTGGAGTCCACCAGTGTGTGAGTGTGTGAGTGTGTGTGGTCAACTGCCTTCTTCTTCTTCTCTGCTTGACTCACATCACTCTCTGCTGATTCACACATACACACACTTTGAGTCAGCACCAGTCACTTGTTTGGACTCATCGAGCTGAAGGTGAATCACCGGGGAAACTAAAAGTAACTCGACCAGTTCCCCTCAAAGTTTCTTCCTCAAACTTTCCGGCCTGTAGCTGTAGCTCCCCTCGGCCCGGCGTCTGCGTCTTCTTCTCGGCTGGTTGGTCTGTACCAGCCCCGGCCAGGCGCGCGCTATGATCGGCCTCGGCCTCAGAGGTCGCACCGTGGCCCCGGTAATCCCTCTGTCCCGGGATCACCGATGTAGGTCAGCTCCGGGGATCAAACCGCCCTCGCGGGTTAACCAGGAGTTGAGAGTCACTCCGCTCCAAAGTCTCAGTGGAGGCTATTTTCTCCCTCCATATGCTCAGAAGGCAGGTATAACCCGATTTAGAGACAAAGCGGTCAGGGAGTCCCCGGCCCCGGCGCGACAGCTGCTCAGCGGAGCCGCCGACGCATACCTCTCCTCCCCGGGCTCCAGCCTCGCCCTCTTGCTGGGAAGGAAGTCGGGCGCCGCCGACGCCTTCCCCCGGCGTTTCCTGGACTGCCTCGCCGGGCTCATGTTCTCTTTGTCCTCTGTGAATTCACCATCACTCCCTTCCTCCGCGCTGTCCGGCTCCTCTGAGGGCGGCTCGGCGGGGCTGAGCTCAGGCTGGGGCTGGGGCTCGGGCTCCGGCTCGGTTTGCTCCACCGAGCTGGAGCCGGTCTCCATGGGCTCCTCCGCCACCGGTGTTGGCTGCGGCCCGCTGCCGAGCGCCGCCTCGCTTTCCCGGGAGGAGTGGTAGATGTCCCGGGCAGACCTCATGACCAGGGAGAGCAGGAGGCTCCGGTGGAGTCTCAGTCCGCCTCTCTGGGTCCTGGAGGCGTACAGCTTGCTTATCGACACGGCCAGGATCCGTCTGGCTTCGGTGTTCACTTCCATTGCTGCCGTGGCACTCATTGTTTTGTTTTGGCTGCTTTTATGCGTAATTACGCACGGTTGTTGTGGCACTCTCACCAAAATAGGCTCAACAAGTAGAAGAGCTGTGTGTGTCCGTCCTAAATTGGACTTTACAGTGTCCGCTGTGTGTGTCGGACTCTGCTGCTGCTGCTGCCGCGGTTGTAGTGAAATGAGAGTGTGTGAGTAGCGGGGTGGCGTTTTATTTCCCCTTTGACGTAACGTGGACTTCATTCCCCAGTTAGTGACAAGCAGGCGCCGCCCACACCTGCTAGCGAACACACACACACACACACACACACACACACACATATAGACACACCATCTGTTCCGTCTGCCGTTTTTTCTCACAATAAAAACTCTCCTTTATTATTCAGATTCCTGCTCAGAGCCGCAGCTCATTTCCCGCTCGTGCATCTCTCTAATAACCCAGATAATGATAGATTATAGTCTATAGTTGATCAGTTCCTCTTCCTCATGATAGGTGTCACAGGTTACAGAGGCTGAATATGAGCTCACACATTAAACACACTCCTGCATCAGAACTTTTAACGCGTGAATCCCGGTTATTTAGACTCTTCATTGACACATGTATAATATTGTTATTGTCGATAAACAATCAATCAATCAATCAAAGCCTAACTATAGATGATATAACGAATAAACACAGGTTTTTATTTCAGCATTTCTATTAATCAGCTGTTTTTGACAACTAATAATCGACTATATATTGGTTTTAATAGAATGTATTGATCATATTGTTCAGTCTCTTCATGATATCAGACGATATTTGATGACATCATGTGTCACGTGAAACTTTCAGAGCAGTAAAAGTCGCGTTTTTGTCCTTTTTAGATGAGTTTTCATGCGCATCATGGAGGAAGTGTTTGGTGTTTGAGGAAGTGTTGGAGCCGATAATGATGATGATGATGATGATGATGGCGGCGGTGGTGGTGGTGGTGGCGGCGGCTCGTGCAGCTCCACGGAGCCCAGACAGAGTGCGTGTCGGTCGGTGTTTACATTCTGATCGGACCCGGGGCAGCGCTTCCAAGAATTTACGTGGGAGAAAAAAAAACGTGTCTCCGGAGTTTCTGCTCTCTCACACACACACACACACACACACACACACACACACACACACACACACTGAGACACACACTCAAACACGCGACGTCACTCACACGCTCTCAGACTCCATATATGGTCCATCCGGTAGTAAAGCCCCGTGGGGACGCGCACAGTGGAAAAGCCATGACGCGAACGCGCAACCGCAGCTCTCGTATTCCCCCCCTCCCCCCACCGCTCGCTCTCGCTCGCTCGCTCTCTCTCGCGCGCGCGCCCTCTCCCTCCCTCACTTTGCACAGCGGTTGATGGCGTCATCGCTCCACCATATATGGAGTTCTCACCGGTGTAAATAAGGTTACCAGGCAGCGGCACGGCTCAGGTCAAAACGGCAGCAGGTTGTCCGCCCCGAGCACCGAGATGATGCGTTTAAGTACCGTAGGAAATGCATAAAGCTTGAGACTGGCAGAATAAAGCTGCAGATCCTGCAGCCAGACAGGACCTGTAGCTGTTGTTAGGGTGAAATATCTTCATTTCAGAGACTAAGAATAATGCATTTCTTTCACTTTTGTACAATGGCCTCCATTTTTAGTGTTTTTAGTGTTCTTTATCTGATGCTTATTGCCTCAGTGAACTAGCAACAATAGCAAAAAAGATCCATTTTTACTTGTATTATTCTGGGTCAGATAATAAATGCCGCCTTCTCTAGCTGGTTGAATCTAACAGCAACATCGATAAAGGCTGATTTTTAGTCTTTAAAAACACAACAAAGTGATACTGTGAAGTGTAAAGTGAAGTAACTGAGTGTTGAATCAGAAACAGGAGTCTCTTGGCTAATCCGCACCAAAAGTTGTGAAATATCTGACTCTGTGTGTGATAATGAAAAAAACCAGGGACCTTGAATCAGACAAAGTCCACATTTCCAGACTCTGAACTTTTTTTTTTTTTAAATTCAGGATGAAGTCACACACACACACACACACACACACACACACACACACACACGTCACACATACAACTGTAACTCATCTGTAGCTCAATAGCTGTTCATTCACTTGGCTAATTACACTCGTTATCAATGACACTGGCGATCACCACCCCGAGCTGTCAGCTGCTGTGAAAACATGCACGTCGTAACCATGGAAACCTCTCTCCCATCACTTTAGGATACTTTTCCATCCCCGCATGACGTAGCCGTGGCATCAGGAGCTCACACAAACGGTATAATGAATCCCAAATGTCTGTGCATTATGAGATCTTCATACAGTTCATTTGACACTGACAAGTTACGTAACGGTTGTTTTTTTTATTAAGAAATATCACTTTTAATGAGGAAAATCATACAGATAGTACCTGCACTCTTTTTGACTGCATCTATAAATAAAAGCATTAAACAACAACAAATGCACAGATGCAAAACCTGTAAATTTCACAACATCAAACAGTCAGATCTGCCAAATGTGAACGTCCACATCGTGTCCAGACTCACTGACATTAAAACTAAAAACTGACCTGTTGCTGCTACTGTGAGTCTAAACCACAGTTCAGTTCTCATCGTGCACAACCAGCCGATCACTCAGGTTTGTTCGAGCCGAGCGGATCTTAAGAAACAAACTGTACTCAAGACTTCACCTCAGGTCTGCACCCAGCTGGTCGCTATGGTGACAGTGTTATGTGTGATTATGCTTACACTGCCTCTGTTTGAGGCCAAATATGCGGTGGAGCGTGTGTGTGTGTGTGTGTGTGTGTGTGTGTGTGTCTCCTGACCAGAGGGTGGGGCCTACTCTGTTCACTCCACACTATTTCACTCTATAGTATAAACAGTGGTTGGTAGGCCTAGGAAATGACCTAGATGCCAAAGTATGCATTTACAGGCGGCGAGCATGGAAACAGTTGCCACGGTTAAACATTATTTAATGGTGAAGATGATCAGCAGCTTCTGAAAACCTCTGAAACAGATGTTTGCTCCTTTGTTTTAGCTCCTTAACGACGGGCCGTGTGCCCTGCCCAACATTTTCTTCATGCCTTCTCTGCATTTTTTTTTTTAAATGTATTTGCAGATGTCTGTTTCCAGGAGCTGGAGCTGGAGCTGGCCAGTGGTTTCTAGACTTGAATATTTGCATTGCACTGCTCTTATTAAGATTTTATTAAGATTCACAATGAGTAAGTAAGTGGTCACTTGTGTCAGAGTCACCACACGACGTCTGGTGATGTCATTGAAGAGTCAGTGCAAAGCACCAGATGTCAGACACATGATGTTAGCTTCATGCTAAGCTAAAGAGCATTCCACACCTGAAAGTCTGAACCAAGATTTGTGTTTCTGCTACATCATCTACACTCGGTTCTGGTTTCACTCTGCATTAATGTGAGTTCACCAAAGAACTTTTTATGACTTACTGACGTCCTGACCTCATCACCTACGTATGCTGCGTCTCCCTTCACTTGACACTGATTGGTTTGTAAACAGGCGTGTGTATGACGAAGTCGCATCACCAAAGCTCTCTACAATTAGCTTGTTGGCAAAGTAGCGATCTAGGAAAATGAATGAATGAGTTCACAGCATCATGGCCACGATAATTATACTGTTATGTCATTGCTACCATTGCTACCATCATTGCTATGAGACGACTGCGAGCTAGAGACCAGTGAGGTGTAGTGTGTGTGCTAACATTTGTACACCTGTAAACGTGGTTCGGATCAAGTGGAAAAGTCCAAAAGTCCAGACCCAATGAGGTCGGTGTGAGCACCCCCTTAGTGACTCACCTTCACCTGGTGGACAGAGAAATAACTGTAATGTTGATCTGTTTCTTCTGAACCAGTTTACTATGTTAACTTCATGACGCCCAGTGATCTCTTCACTGGTACAACCTGTACAATGCAACCTGAATGCAACCCAATAAAACTGGTCTGCATGTCAATAAAATCCTTTAAACTGAAGGGGTTTGAAACAGTCATAGGGGGAAAAAGAGAGGCAGAAGAAGAGGAGGAGGAGGACACCCAGACATATGGAGAATCAAAGTCAAGGAGACCTGAGGTTCAATACCTTTCTAACGTCACGTCATGTTGTTTTCTCCCTCAACAAACTGGTCTGAGTTAAATGGCCAAACACGCTGACACATCCAAGCGTTTGACAATGGTCGTAATGTTTCCAGTTAAACAGCATTTTTTTCCCCATGTGTGTGTGTGGTATTTAAATGCTTCACGAGACCGGTAGCTAAAGTGGTTTGGCCTGTCTGATGGTGCTGTGGAGATTTATAATGTTTGTTGTGGTTTTCAGTTGCATCCTGGCATCGTTTACTATCACTTAATGTCAGCGTGTGTACTTCCTCCTCCTCCTCCTCCTCCTCCTTTCCTGCTTCCTCACCACTGTCCTGTGTGAGTTCAACTCTGTGAAGGACAAAACAGCAACAAACCAAGACGTAGCAGCTCCTGAACCTTTTTCATTATCCTCGCCTGAATGCAAGTTGCATTCATGACCTCCAAATGTGAAAGTAGGTCATCCTTACAAGGAGCACTTGAATGCACCATGAGGGAATGGGTCAGGGTCTATTTTTAGCCCCAGCACTTCTGTGACTGTTTCCTGCTGCCTGTTGACTTCGGGCCAGTTTATCTCATTTCAGACTTTGGTCCTGTGCAGAGTCGAAGAGAGAAGATTTTTCCTGCTGCTGTTTGAAAGTGACTAAAACTTTCCACTGAAGCCGATCTAGATTCAGCTGAGCTGGACAGCAGATGAGCAGCGCAGATAAAGGGGTGAAAGGGAATGGAAAATGATGACAAACATTTGCAGCAACCGAAAAATTCACTGAAATCAGAGCGGAAGGTGTGATGACCTTCTGCAGACTTCACAGTACAAACAACCATGTGATCTGTGCAGTGGTTATACATGACGTCATGCCTTATGTAAGATGGCCTACCCAACATGCTGCTCCAGTTTCATGAGCATGGTGCTGCAAACAAACACCTGAGTCATAAGTGTGTGGTTATATTTCTATAGCACCTGTGACTGAAGGTTGATCCTTGCAGTGTTTTCTGTAACCATGGCACAATAATAGATCAGAGCTGGGTGAACGTGACGGACACGATGTTTATGTGTTAAGTGTAGCAGGAGGTTTGTGTTGTTACTTTTATTTCTATAATATTATATGTTGAATGGAGTAACTGCAGCATCATGTGGAAGTCGTAAAGTAAGTCTGATTCTGAAACACAGATACTTAAAAGTAAAGTTAAACTGACTTTGTTATTGTTGTCCAACTCTTAAAACCTCATGTTCACCTTCTCACAAAGAGAACTGATGCTGAGATGATCAGTAATATCAATGGTTGCACTGGTGGATGTGATGTGTTTGCTATAAGGACACATGACTTGGGACAGTTCTTCTTCCACATCAGAGAAACCTGAAGATGTAAAACTGTGAAACTGTGGCAGATAAACCTAAAATCTAAAAATCTGCCTATGCAATGTTATGATTATCAATAATAAAAGGGGGTAATTTAGAGTGAATGGGATCTGGATCATGTCCTATATTGTCATTGTGTTCATCAACAGCTGTTGTGGTTAAATAAAAACACACACACAGAGATGCACCTGCACACAAAACAATCAAAACACCAGGGTATGAATAAACCAGGTTTGAGTCATGTCCCACGTAAGATCAAGACCAGCAGGAAAAGATTGTGTGTCAACGTGCAAGTGGTGAAAACCAGACGTGGACAAACAGAAGGAACTAGAGAGGAAATGTTAGAGTCACATTTTGCCACAGTAATGAGGTCATTTCTTTTTTCTTTTTTTTAGGAAATATTAAAACCTTCCCATGCAGTTTCACTTGTCTTCGGTGACCACTAACCCACTGACACAGTGAGCAATACCTCCGACCACAGACACAAGCAGAAGTCGGTGTTTCAGCTTCATGGCGATTATTCACCAGAGAAAATCTCTGAGCGTGTGTGAAAACTGACGCTCTGTAACCATGGCTGTGAATTTTCACAGGAAAGGAGGGACGGAGGGAGGAGGAGGAGGAGTGGAGGAGGGGAGGAAACAGGATGAGGACAGGAAGGAAGGAGCTGGACAGGACAGGACAGGACAGGACAGGACAGGACAGGACAGGACGGGGCAGGGTGGGACTGAGAGAGAAAAGCCCACAGGAACAGAGACAAATGGGTGGAACAGGAAGGACAGATGTAAAGAGAGAGCATGCAGACAGGGCCGGCTGATGGATCTGCTGACTGTGCATCTGCTGCTTTTCTTTCCCCTTTTCTTTTTTTTTCTCCCCCAGCAACACCCTGCATCGATCCACGCCGCTCATCCATGTACATCTTCTGCTAATTCATTTTTAATGAGAGCGCTGGGTTGCCCGCAGGATCCATTAACCTCAGATGTCCGTTTCATTTGATGGACAAAGAGGTGACAGAAACAGTGGAGGAGGCTCCAGGCTTGTTGTGGAGAGGGATGAGAAACCCATCCTGTCCTGTCCTACCCTACCTTACGTCCTATGCAACTGCATCGCATCTTATCATATCGTATCGTAACACGTCGTCTTGTATCGTCTCTTATTGTCCCATAATGTACAGTATCGTATCAATTTTTCATATCATCATATATTCCCATCTGATCCTATGCAATTGTTTCATATCATATCATATAGTATTGTGTCATAACTTATTGTAACTGAACCTAATGTATTGTACAGCATTGTATTGATTTTTCATATCATATCTCCCCTTCCTATCCTATGGCATTTTTTCATATCGTGTCATATTGTATCGTATCATATCATACAGTATCATATTGTACAGTATCGTATTGTATCATATCGCATCATATTGTATCATATTGCATCATACTGAGAAATCAAATAGACTTACTGTTGCATCATTGACAGGGTCAGTGTCCTGAGGTTTGATCCTCATGTCAATATAGTGTTTATTTCAATTAAACAAGAGAGAAAAGAAAAGGAAAACAGAGACCCATAGTCTACCCACACAGGTGTTTTCACTTACTGTAACTCCCAGCACAGCTCCATCCAGCTTCAACCTGAGCAGTAGGGTGTGATCAGCAACAGGGCCGGCGCTTTGGACAACACACTTCACAAAGCAACGCAGAGGTCTGAGATCATGGAGACCATAAAGTTTAATAGTAGCTCAATGAGCAACATGCTTCCAGTCTGAATGTTTTAAATCTGTATCATACAGGATACATGACTTCTACTTCAATATTACACAGTGGAAGTGTGCAACAACACATATTTATTGTTGTTACAGCCAAAGAAAGACAAAGGTTGTGTATTATTGGCAACAGAGCAGCTGCTGTTTGTTTGTTTGTTTGTTGTTCAGGAGCTTTCATTCGAAACACATGGTCTTCGTCAGCAGATGCTACAGAACAACAGATGTTTATTTTCTACTTTACTGGACATCTCCATCATTTTATATAACGCTCACATAATCCACACAGCTCCTCCGACCCTAGTGTACATATCAATATAGTCAAACATGATCTGTGTTGTTTTAGTCTGTGAATATCTGGGCAGCAAACACAGAGTTAAATACAAACCATGATTCGACTGTACTGCAAATAAGTTGCTGCAAACTCGGGCAGTGCTGCTTGCATAGATGTTACCATGGAAACTAATCTTATACAGATGTGTACCAGTGACTCCCCTTCTGTTCCAACACAACGTTTCTCCAGACTTCAGGCCAAGTTTTCTTTTCTTTTCTTTTTTTTTCTTTTCTTTTCTTTTCAGTGGATTAAAACCTCGACTTTCATCTCTGTATCAAAGCTCAGTGATGAATATAAGTCAGTGGATGAGTGGATGCTGTTGCTATTGATGATGTACTTTTTACTTGTCATTAAAAGTACAACATCCAGTGCAATTACTAATAAAGAATTGTAATCACCGAGGCTATTTTCATCAGCAATAGATCACAATCCACTAAATTATATTGAATTATATGGTCAAATCAATGAACGGAAACGCATCAGTTCAAAGGAAAAAAGGCTGCGTCCTCTCTTACAGCGTGGAGGCACTGACTCATTTAAGATGACTCTTTTGTTATAATAATGTTTTATAGGTCACAGGAAGCAGGAGCTCATGTGAAGGCATGAGCATGATGAATATGAACTGAACTTGTCAGACAATGGTGGTTCTATCTTATATGGTGCCCGGGGCGAATCCTGTCTTCATACACACACATACACACACAACTAACACAGTGGAAAATCATACCACTAAACTGCACGAGACGTTCATTCCACTAAGAGATTAACACACTGAAGAGAATCTCATTTTTACACTGTTGCGCAGTTCAGACAACACACACAAGTTGCTTTGTTTGATCACCTTCATCAAAAGTCATCAAAAATCATATGGTGGTTTCAATCAGTGTTGTGATTTAGTAACATGTGATCTAATATCTAAACTAGTTTTGTTTTTATTATTATTATTTCACATCTACAAAAATATATATATATATATATCTGTGAATCTGCAAATGAGTATAGTGAATGGTTTATTTCTCAAGTGTTCATGGTGCATTCAAGTGCTTCTTGTACATGATGTGACTGATTTAAATCCACCATTGTCATTAACTAAATGTAAATGTAAGGATGATAAAGGCTAATATTTACTGTAGAGGAGTGAAGGTATAATGTAGCGTTAAATGTAAGTACATAAATGAAGTACAAGTACCCTGAAAATGCTGTTAAAGTACAGCACTTTAGCTGTCACGCTCCTTACAGCAGGCTGCTGACGTCAGAGGGACGCTGGCCTCGTGCGCATGCGCGGAAAAGCAAAGCGGAAGGACGCACCATGTCGATAGAAGACCCGTTTTTCGTTGTGAAGGGGTGAGAAACGAACAAATGAAGACTTTAAACTCACTGTTACCTCCACGCAATTCAAGCAGTCGCACGTTTAAAGCTCCTTCTAACAGCGAGTTACCGTTTCACTGAGAGACAAAGTTATATTCGTGAAGTTAGCTCTGTAGCTAGCTTGTAGCTAACTGTCGCCAGTGCTAGCACCAGCTGCGCAGAGGTGTAGCCAGGGCGGCTGCTGTTTGCCCCAGACCAGCTGAGCAGTGTCTGACATTTGTTTTTGTTTCATGTGGCACCTGGGCAGCTGTTGTGATGGGGGTGGGTGGGAGTTCGGCTGTCGGGGGGCAGTTAGCGAGACCCTGCGAAGTCAGAGGAGTGAGGGGAGGAGGAGGGGGAGGGGGGGCAGGATGCTAAACGCAGCTCCTGGTGTTTGTTTGGGTGAAACGAGGGGCGTAGCTGCAGCAGAGCATCCAGGTGTGTGAAGGGTGAAGTCAAACAGTTACAACGCTGTTAATGTTTTTCATGTGTGTGTGTGTTTGTGTGTCCAGGGAGGTGCAGAAGGCCCTCTCTCGTGCCCGGGGCCTGTATGATAGGTGGGAGGAACTGCTGCAGGATGGGACACAGGTGAGCAGAGCACGTGGGTGGATATTGTGACTGACTGATGCTGCACAAGCTGCACCGTGCACCGTTTTAGGCGTGACCTCCCTCTGCCTTTCACACAGCATCCCTTCTTCTCTTTACAGCTGCACACAGAGTTCACACAGCACAACCTTCATTTTCAAACTGAGCCTCGGGTCCAATCTGCACAAAACCTGGCAGATACAGTCTATAGACAGTGTTGACAAAGGTTAGGGAAACTTGCATAACAGATGAAATGCTCCCGGTGAGACTCATAATGTGTATTCTGTCTGTGCTGCACACAACCTCGACAAACACACCTGCAGCGTTGCAGTGAGCTTCCTATGAGTTCCTACCTGCAGGTTCAGTTCTTCCAGATGTTGAAGAGAGTCATTTATGACTCTGGGTTCAGGTTTGGGGTGGTTGTCCTCCTCCTGCAACGTGACTTTGTGGCCTGGTCGCATTTCATGATGGACAAAACTGTAAACATTTGAAGGGCCTAAAAGTTTTGCACAGCGCTGTGTTTGTGTACAAAAACATACAGTGCAACATTAATGCTGTTGTTAGTGAGTATTTTGTTGGTTGGTGCCTCCCCAGGTGAGCCGGGACGAGCTGGACTGGAGCGCCAACGAGCTGAGGAACTGTCTGAGGGCCATCGACTGGGACCTGGAGGACCTCAGTGAAACCATCAGTATCCTTTCCAGCAGTCTCTCCCTCATCTCTCCGGCCCAGCTCTTCACATGACCCTCAGTATTTTTAAAACAAACAGCAGCTCTGTGTCGCCCTACCACTTCCACCCTTCAGAGGACGAATTGATCTCGAACCAAAAAAAAGCTTTACTGCCGTGATAGTTATTAAGCAGAGATCAGAAATATAAAAAGTCTCTTTCAGTGGTTTGGAAAATGTGACAGAAATAGAGCAAAGAGGAGGAAACACAACCCACTTCTGTTTTAATAGAGCGACAACAGTCATGAGTCACAGCTGTGACAGTGACAACAGAAACCGGTTCATCATTATTATTAATAATAATATTAACATAAGAAACCTTCCCAGGGTTTTAATGAAGGGTTCAGGTGAGTGGCGTTTACATTGTTTGCAGTCGTCATTAACATAAACCAGTCAGTCATTAAATCATCAACATAATTCAGTTACACTGACGGTGATGTGTGTGTTTCTTATGTGACTGTGTCACAGACAAGTTGGTCTGTGTTTGATTATGGAAAGACGTCATTATGATAATACTTCATTTATAAAACACCTCCTGTTTAAACCTGCAGAACAAGAAATTCAATACACTACAAACAAAGTATAAGAATAAATATGGAAACTCCAAATTAAAAGCTTGAGCCCCTCCAGATTAAAAGCACAGGTCTGTGGTGGTTTTGCTTTTCAATATGTTTGTTTGTTTGAGTTTGGTCTTTGACTCGTTCAGGCATCGTGGAGTCGAACCCGGGGAAGTTCAGACTGGGAGACAATGAACTCCAGGAGAGAAGAGACTTTGTGGAGCGAACCAGGAAGTCTGTCCAGGTGACTGTGACTTCATTTATTGATGTTTTTCCACTCTACTTAGTTACATCAGACACAGTTGGCAGTGAAACATGAAGATTATCATAGATATCCAGGTCAGTTCTATGTCAGTTCCTTATTATTAAGCAATAAGATAAAACAAAGGACTGTGTCATCATATCATTGACATCATTGATAAACAAAAACTGATCATGAAGCAAGAAAGGAAGTTACAGGGAGTCCTGAGAAATGAGACTAAAAATAAAATACCATCCTTCACTGTTCAGATGTTTTAAAAGTCAAATGCCAACATGAATGTTATGATCATTTTAAAAAATGAAGAGATGTGTGCACCAGATTTAGCAGGAAGCTCGTTTCCATCTGTTGTCGACACATAAAACATATTTTATCTGAGTATTTCATACTCTGTACTGTTTATTTTAAGGCGCGAGTGAAACAGCTTTTTGATTCTTCTGTCTGTCCTGGAAAGACTGAAACATAGAGATCTGATAATAAAGAGTCTTGAAAGCAGTGCCTGTATAAAGCAGCGGTAACAACAGCAACTATTAACAGGTAACAAGAGTAAAGCAAACACAAGGGCAGAACTTCCTGGAAGGTTTCTGACCGAGCAGCAGCAGCAGCAGCAACACGGTTATTTGTGTGTTTGGACTGTCGGCTGTGAGGAGACGTGGAGTCGATGATCAGTCAGCACCTGTCGCTGTGTTTACTCTGCTCCTGACTCCACTCAGAGCTGAATCACTGTCCAGCCTGGAAAATATGAGTCCTGAGCATAAACCTGAGAGGAAGCGAGTCGGAACAAAAGACACGTCGATTCACACTCTGATTAACAACGGGGGTTTCCTTTCTGTGTGTGTGCGTGTGTGCAGGAGATGAAGGATCAGCTGTCCAGCCCTTCTGCTGTGGCTCAGGCAGAGAAGAAGAACAGGCAGGTAGGTGGACATGTAACACACACACACACACACCTTCAGAAATGATGTGCGCTATTTTCTCTCACATCTCAAACCAACACTTTTCATAACAGCCGGCCGTGACGTCATCACAGTGTCTGGGTTACTTAACCACAACATTCAAACAAAAAAGACAGCGGGGGGGCCACGGTGGCCCAGTGGTCACATAACACATCCCCTCAGACAGATGTGACGCTCTGGTGTTCACACTCAGTCTGTTCGGAGGATCAGAGACCGGTTCATGTCAAGTAGGTTTTCACACAGGAGGAATTCACTTGATTCGTTCATTGGTTAATTTGACAGGGACAGTGTTGTACAGGAACAGCACAGGGACGACGTCCCAGTGAGTCAGAGCTAGACAATAAGGCTAATTTTCATCTGCCGTCCCTGGCCTGATGTTGAAGGCAGCCTGAAGACGAACAAAGACATCAATTAAGTAAAAGTAGGAAAATTACATAAGAATTTCCATCATAGAAAGTTCATATTGACAAATAAGACACAGCAGCCATGACAGGTGAACACAGCAGTGTGGTTCAATCAAGCTTTTATAATACACATAAGATTGGTACAGTATGGAAGTGTTATAGTTAGTGTGTGTGTGTGTGTGTGTGTGTGTGTGTGTGTGTGTGGCATGATGCTGAATCAGCAAAGAAGTTAAACCGTTGTTTGTTATTTTTCCATCTGTTTTGTCTTCTCTCATCCAGATGGCTCAGTGCTGTGATTATAGACTTAGAGCAACTTTTCTGTTTTGTTTTGTTTTTTCACAGCACAATAAGAACTTGGTTTATTGGACACAACAGACTTTCATAAATTGGCGCCATCGTGCTGCTGACACACACTCACACAGTGAATGATGGAGTTAAGTCTGAATGTTGAACTGGTTTACTGACTGTGAGGCGACAGTCTGAGGAAGACATCAAGAAGAAGAAGAAGAAACGTTGCTGTTGTCGGATGAAAAATGTTCAGTTTATCCAGTTCAACATCTGCACTGTTGACATGTGAGGACAGATTAGCATTTTAATGTTGTTATAACTTAGACTGCATTAGATTAGATGTGTCTTTACAGTTATAATATAGTAAATCCTCCAGATATTAAAACACTCCGGGTGTGAAATGTTGTACACACTTCTCCCTGTTGTAACCGTGTGTGAATGTGTGTGTGTGTGTGTTCAGGCTCTGCTGGCTCCTTCAGGCCCCGACAGGTCGACAGGACTGGAGGCTCATCTGGTGTCTGCGAACTCCAGATACATCCAGGAGCAACAGGAGCAACAGCAGGTAGAGGGGGAGGGAGGGAGGGAGGGAGGGAGGGTGACAACATACTCCTGTTGTTTAAAAATGAAAACGTAGGTTGTTATTTGACTTAATTTTATTTATTTGTTATTGTTTGGTACGTCCCCTCTGTCTGAGGTGTGTGAACATGTGGACATGTATTTGTTATTAACTTAATGTTTTAAAACGTATTTTACTGTGTAAACTGGAGAAGAACACAACAGAGCGGAGAACTGAGGCGGCGCAGAGTGAACATGAAAGTGAATAGCGAAAACAAAAGGGGTTTTTACAGGAACAGAGTGTGAGAGGAGGAAAAGGGAAACACGGTGGGAAACAACAGAGCAGGAGGGGAAGTGAGAGACGTCGTCTGTGGGTTTTATATTTACATCTTTAGTTTGTTTTGGTTTTTTTTAGTAGAAAAGTTTCAGTTTGAGTCGACGCCCTGCAGCTCGTCCAGGGAGTCATCACACGCACTGAGGCTCCTGTTACTGTGTGTGTGTGTGTGTGAGAGGGTTCGGTGTCACAGCTGTGGAGTCCTGAGTCAGGTCACAGATTTTCACAGGAACTGAGTCACAGACCAAAAAAAACAAAAACAAACAGGAGACGTCTGATCAGACGACTTGTCATTCCCACACGGTGGAGAGGTCACTGACCGATGTGGCGTGTTTGGGGCCAAAGTCAGAACTGATTTGTATGTTTTTATGTTTTACATGTTCACGTTTTTTTCACTGATCCTCAGATATGACACGTGTGACTGATCTGTAGTGGAGGCTCAACGTTTCACTGTTGAACGATAAATAACCTTAATTATTCCAGATGTCGCCCGGGCAGCTCTGCAGGACGCTCATGGGAAATGTCAATGAAATAAACAGAAATAAGTAGAAAATGAATAATGACACAGTTTGAGATTACAACAACACTCTCAGTGTTTTCCTCCGGTATAACGACCAATCACAGGACGTCATTCCTACATGAAACCAGGCAGTTTGTAGTTCAGCTGCAAAACACACAAAAAGGTCTGAACATCGGTTTGATCAATGAGACTGTGATCAGAGGATTGGTCGATCAGGTCCTAATGATATTTAGTCAGCCAGACTCACTGTGTGTGTGTGTGTGTGTGTGTGTGTGTGTGTGTGTGTGTGTAGCTCATCATGCAGGAGCAGGACGAGCAGCTGGAGTTGGTGTCGGGCAGCATCAGAGTCCTGAAGGACATGTCAGGACGCATCGGAGACGAGCTGGATGAGCAGGCTGTGTGAGTGCCCCCCCCACCCCCAACCAACACACGCACACACACACACACACACACATAGACTTCACAAGGGGACTTCTTTTTCTATTTTTAGTTTCTTTTTTGTCATTGACTGTGACTGACAGTGATGTCACAGTCACTTGACTCCTCCCACCGTCTGATGGTGCCTGTACGTTCACCGCTCAACACTCAGGTTGTGGTGTCAGTTCCTCTCAGAGCTGAATCTCTAATCTGTCAGGGGATCAGTTTCCTGATAAACTGAAAATGAATCTGAACTGTTTGAAGTCATTTTCTGTGAAAAGAAACGTCGCTCTGAGGCGTTCAAGCGTGACGGCGTCACTTTCAGCCACAGGAAACTGTCAGTGTGACAAACTGCGATTTAAATCTGTTTCCTGACGAAGCAGTCAATTAGATCAAACTGACGAACTGATGGAGTGAAGATAATCAGTCGTGACAACCTTGTTAAAGAGAAAACTGAATTCACGTCACCTTTAACGACTCCTTTAACCTTCTTTAGAGGGTTATCAGAAGGCATTGTGGGAAATGTAGGAAATAACTGTATGTTAAAATCTATTTGGTGCTTAAAAGAAGAAATTGAAGAGACCAGTCTGAGCAGTGAAGCTGTTTTTCTCATCTTAGTGTTGTTCAAAATTTATGCCTGTTTCCAGAGGAGGGGGTTTTATTTTGAAAGGTTCCTTTAAATGCTTCCTGTCTGGTCCAGGATGTAGATTTGCTTAGACTCCAAGAGGCGGAGGCCACGCCCCTGTCTCCAGGAGGCGGAGGCCACGCCCCCCCGTCTCCAGGGGAACGATGTTTGATTGTTCTCAGACAGTTTTCATTGAACAGTGACTGAACGCGACGTTACATCACCAAACAGTGACCTCACTCACTGTAGGTGTGATGCTCTCACCTTGTTGCCGAGCAACCTGCAGGTCTGGACATCTGTAAAAGCTTTGAACTTTTCCTCCTTGAGCTTCATCCTCAGGCCAATGTTTACATCTTTAGCTGCTCCACTAGTGTGTGTGTGTGTGTGTGTGTAACCTAACAACGTGTGTGTGTGTGTGTGTGTGTGTGTGTGTGTGTGTGTGTGTGTTTGCTGTGCTGCAGGATGTTGGGGGACTTTGGAGACGAGATGGACCAGACGTCGTCCCGAATGGACTCGGTCCTGAAGAAGCTGGAGAAGGTTTCTCACATGACGAGCAGTGAGTTCTGTGGTCACCTTTCAATAAACTGTAGTTCAATGCATTTAATGATGATTTTATTGATTATTACTGATCAGACCGGTCACATTATCAGCCTTTCATCACATAATCAATAGAATCACAGAAACAGAGTTTTTGTGACGATCAGTGGAAAGTTCTGGGGTGAAATCCTGTCGATCAGATTCATCTTTACTGTAGATTATTGGAGGAGCTGATCAACATTTGTATTATTGATGTAAAATCAATATTTATTTTTAATAAATATCCCCACTGTTATATCTCAGCACCACTGTGTGTGGAATATTAACTATATACAACAACAACAACAACAACAACAACAACAGACACTTGAGCTGATTGTGTACAAGTGTAGAAGCAGCTGTTGTCATCAATAATAAAATGATCAGGTTGATTGATAAAGTTCATCAGTGATAAATATACTGAATAAATACAAAGTCCACAGATGGAGGTGAAACTCATCACTTTTCTTCCCCCCCCCCCCCCCCCCCCAGGTCGGAGACAGTGGTGTGCCATCGGCGTGCTCGTCGCCATCATGATCGTCGTCCTCATCCTCTTCTTCGCCCTCTGATGTCAGCGACCTCCGACCTTCTCTGCCACGCTCGCAGACTCCTCCCCATCCGGACGGTCAGTCGGATTGATTGACAGATGGACAGACACAAGAAGAGGAGGGAGGCGTCTCTCCTCGTCGTCCTCCTCCTCTTCCTTCTTCACGTCCCTTCTTTTCTTCAGAGAGGAGTCAGGACGTGACCCCCCCACCCCCCACCCCTCCTCCTCGTGTCTCTGCTTTTAATGAATCTAGTGAGGACTGTCAGCAGCAGAGTTGAATATGGAGGAGGTTATTGATTTCTTATCGGTACGTATTGGTTATTGTGGGAAACTATGGTACGGAGCAGGAAGCTGCTGCTTTCAGATTAAAAGCACAAACCTAAGGTGTAAAATCCAGGTTAGATTCTCACTTACGTAACACGAGGAAACACCACTTCCACACTTTTACTCCCAAACACATCATCATCATCATCATCATCGTCATCCCTCAGCGTGAACAGCGGCGCTGCTCTCAGCTCCGTCTGCGGCAGTTGGACTTTTTCAAAGTTTCCTGGAGACACAGGTTTGTTTCTGCAAACAAAACGTCAAATGCAGCAGCAGCAGCAGCAGCAGCAGCAGCAGCAGCAGCAGCTAATGGAGCTGATCGAGCAGAGCCACGGAGGAGCTTTTACAAGCTGCCGAATATCGATTTGTTAACTGATAGATCAGGAAACTGGACTCGTTTGTGTTTTTAACCGACAGCAGCAGCAGCAGCAGCAGCACAGGGCGGAGGGAGAGGGGGTGAGGGGGTTTTCTCAGTGTTGCCTTAAATATATTTTTATACCTTTTGTGAAATGCGCAGTATGTTTCATGTGCCTCTGTGTGAATCAGTGTAGAGAGCTGAAAATGAGGAGACGGGCGACGGGCTGCAGGTTTTCCCTCCACACCAGCACGACGGCAGCTGATTTCACATGGAGGAGTGAGTCACCTCTGAAATCAGCTGCTGTCTGTGTGTGTGTGTGTGTGTGTGTGTGTGTGTGTGTCGCCCATCCCATCAGGAACGGTTCAGGTCCTGCTCAGATCAGGATCCGTCTCTCAGCAGCGAATGACTTCTCCTGCTTTTGTTGAAAAGCTTTTAGTCAGCGAGGGGAACAGTTGCTGGGCAGGATGTTGCTGAACGCAGCCCCAGACTTAGGCCTGCAGCGCCCCCTGCTGGAGGCTGCAGGTACATGGTGGTTTTAACAGTGAGACTGATGTATAAACATCAACTATGATGCTTTAATTTGAATAATGGTTGTGTAAATCACTTTTATTTTTACTGTCACTTGTGTTTTTTTTTTTTTAACAAGTTTCCAGTTGCAGAACAAATTCAGAACCAAAGAGGTCAGAGGTCAGACAAGGCTGCAGCTTGATGGACACTCCCTCACTGCCACAGCTCTTGTTTCATTTTCCTCTCAGTCAGTAGGTTCATGTGTGTGTGTGTGTGTGTGTGTGTGTGTGTGTTTTCTCGTGTGCTTTACATATTCAGGCCTCATTCCTTAAACGCTCCAGTGTGGAAAATTAACTCGGAGCTTGGAAAATGGCTGCGAGCAGAAACGAAGCGCTCACAGTGTGTTTTCAGCTCCGGTCGTGAGTCAGTGTGGAGGTGAAGACCTCCAAACACACAGACGGACTGTTGTTGTTAAAACTTTTCTCTTTTCTGTAGAAACGTCCCTGCATCTGGTTGTACTGTAAAGTCACATCTGTATGGAGTTCACTGGGCTCGCCTCCAGATGTGGATCCTTTTAAAAAAAGAACAAAAAAAAAAAACACAACAAATTTGTGGCTGCTTTGTTTTATCTGCATTTTATCACTGTATATCCAGGCTTCTCCTTCTGAACATCCTGTGTCTGAACTAATATTTCGTGGTTCAGCAGCTAAAAACCAATCAGATCAACATGAAAATTACTCTTCATTATTATATTCACATTTAAAAGCACATCATCTTAAGATCTGAAAACCAAAGGCCGTCAATGAAATGAAGTTTATAATGATGTTGTGTTCAGGTGTTCCTAATAAAGTGGCCACTGGTGGATTCCTTACATCATCTCATTATGATCTCAGATGACTTTAAAACATAAACCTTACGTTGCTCTTCATATTTGAGATGAGGATTAAAGGAACCTCTGGTATTTAAGGTGGACTTAAGAGATGACCTCTGACTGCATTTAAACTGCTAATGTACATATTAAATTCCTCCTTAATTAAAGTGCCAATGATCAGGATTTTATTGATCTTATTAACTGATCAGCCACCAACAAGAATTATTTTCTCCTAATAAACTTTTTTTGGGTTTTATTCTGAAAGTCTCATGTTGGTGACAGTTGCATTGTGGGGGATGTGAATGTGCTAAACGTTAGCGGCTGCCACTGTGCTCTTTAATGCCAAACAGCACATGTAATGTTTCACTGCCTTCAGCAAAGAGAAGAACAACAGTGGCAGCCATGTTTGATTTCACTTTGAGTTATTCAGGCGTTTTATTTTGAAAAGAATTCCTTCCACATACACTACATCATGAGGAGCTGATGTTATTTGGCAGCTGTTGCTGTTGTTGGACAAAAAAAAACAAGTGATCATGATTGTTTTGTTCTTGCCACTTGGAGATTTGAGATGATTCAGTGTTAAGTTTGATTAAACTTGTTGAACATCCAAAGTGTGTGTTTTTATTCTGAAGGATACTCGTCTTGTGGGGGGTTCCTGTTTCAAGATAAAAGCCTCGCTCCGGCAGTGTGCAGATGTTACAGGAGTCACCTTTTAATTGAGAGCTGCACTTCAAAATGCAAACTTCACATCACGTCCTGTTCTGAGAGCAGACAACACATCATGGGAAATTACATCTGACGGAGCCGAGCGCCGGGTCCCTGAACTACACACGGTTCTGAAAATAAAGCAGGAGGAGGCAACACGTTCACACATGAAGCAGACGTCCTGTGAAAGTCTGTCACACTCAGACATCAGCTGGTCACTGATGAGTCTATTAATAACCTGTCCTCCACCTGTTTGTCTCCAACCACGTCACATCAGTTCATCCTCACTCTGAACAACAGCGAAGAAAACCAACGCTTCATTAGACAGATGGAAACTAATGAGCAGATTTTCTGATGATGAAACATGAAACATGAAGCTGCATTTGTCACTTTTATCATTTATACATTTTACATGTTTAGATATTTGTATGGAAGAGCATTAGGGCCAACAACAGAGGTGTTTTTTTTTCTGAGTTAAAAGTCAGAAATCATTTCTGAGAAAAAAAGTTCTGACTCTTTTTCTGCGAAATTCAATTTTTTTTCTCCGAAATTCTGACTTTTTTTTTCTCTGAAATTCAATTTTTTTCCTGAAATTCTGACTTTTTTTCTCCAAAATTCATTTTTTTCCGAAATTCTGACTTTTGTTTCTCTGAAATTCAGTTTTTTTTTTCTCAGAAATTCTCATTTTTTTCTCCGAAATTCTGACTTTTTTCTCCAAAATTTAAATTTTTTTTCCGAAATTCTGACTTTTTTTTCTCAGAATTTTTTTTTTTTTTTTCCGAAATTCTGACTTTTTTTCTCTGAAATTCTGACTTTTTTTTCTCCAAAGTCTGACTTTTTTTTCTCAAAAATTCAAATTTTTTTCCGAAATTCTGACTGTTTTTTCTCTGAAATTCCTTTTTTTTTTCTCGGAGATTCAATTTTTTTTCTCCGAAATTCTGACTTTTTTTCTCCAAAATTCAATTTTTTTTTTCTGGAATTCTGAGTTTTTTTTCTCTGAAATTCTATTTTTTTTTCCGAAATTCTGACTTTTTTTCTCTGAAATTCAGTTTTTTTTTTCTCAGAAATTTTAATTTTTTTTCCAAAATTCTGACTTTTTTTCTCAGATATTCTGACTTTTTTTTCTCAGAAATTCTCATTTTTTTTCTCCGAAATTCTGACTTTTTTTCTCAAAAATTCAATTTTTTTTCTCAGAAATTCTGACTTTTTTTCTCCAAAATTCAATTTTTTTTTCTGGAATTCTGAGTTTTTTTTCTCTGAAATTCTAATTTTTTTTCCGAAATTCTGACTTTTTTTCCCTCCGAAATTCAATTTATTTTCTCCAAATTCTGACTTTTTTCTCCAAAATTCATTTTTTTCCGAAATTCTGACCTTTTTTTCTCTGAAATTCAGACTTTTTTTTCTCAGAAATTCTCTTTTTTTTCTCTGAAATTCCAATTTTTTTTTCTCTGAGATTCAATTTTTTTCTCCGAAATTCTGACATTTTTTCTCCAAAATTCAATTTTTTTTTCTGAAATTCTAATTTTTTTTCCGAAATTCTGAGGTTTTTTTTCTCAGATATTCTGACTTTTTTTTTCTCGAAATTCTGACTTTTTTTCTCCAAATTCAAATTTTTTTTCCGAAATTCTGACTTTTTTTTCTCAGAAATTTTATTTTTTTTCCGAAATTCTGGCTTTTTTTCTCTGAAATTCTGACTTTTTTCTCTGAAATTCTGACTTTTTTTTCTCCGAAATTCAATTTTTTTTCCCGAAATTCTGACTTTTTTTTCCTCTGAAATTGTAATTTTGTTTTCCAAAATTCTGACTTTTTTTTCTCAGAAATTCTGAGTTTTTTCTCAGAAATTCATTTTTTTTCCTCCGAAATTCTGATTTTTTTTCTCCAAAATTCTGATTTTTTTCTCAGAAATTTTGACTTTTTTTTCTCCAAAATTCTGACTTTTTTTCTCCTAAATTCTGACTTTGTTTCTGAGAAATTCTGACATTTTTTTTCTCAGAAATTCAATTTTTTTCTCTGAAATTCTCACTTTGTTTCACAGAAATTCTGACTTTTTTCTCCAAAATTCTAATTTTTTTTCTCAGAAATTCTGACTTTTTTCTGAGAAATTTTGACTTTTTCCTCCAAAATTCTGACTTTTTTTCTGAGAAATTCAAAATTTTTTTCTCAGAAATTCAGACTTTTTTTTCTCAGAAATTTTAATTTTTTTTTCAGAGAAACTCTGACTTTTTTCTCCAAAATTCTATTTTTTTTCTCTGAAATTCTGACTTTTTTCTCTAAAATTCATTTTTTTTCCCGAAATTCAGATTTTTTTCTCAGAAATTCAATTTGTTTTTTCTCCAAATTCTGATTTTTTTTCTCAGAATTTTTTTTTTTTTTTTTGAAATTCTGACTTTTTTTCCCCGAAATTCAATTTTTTTTTTTTTTGAAATTCTGAGGTTTTTCTCCAAAATTCTGAGTTTTTTCTCAGAAATTCATTTTTTTTTTCCTGAAATTCTGACTTTTTTCTTGAAAGTTCTGCCTTTTTTCCCCCAAAACTTCTGACTTTTTTTTTCTCGGAAATTCTGACTTGTTTTTCTCCGAATCTGACTTTTTTTTCTCAGAAATTTTGACTTTTTTTGTCAGAATTTCTAATTTTTTTTTTTTTTTTACAACATTCTGACTTTTTTCTCAGAAATTCTGACTTTTTTCTTAGAAATTCTTAGTTTTTTTTTTCTCCGAAATTCAGACTTTTTTTTCCTGAAATTCTGACTTTTTTCTTGAAAGTTCTGCCTTTTTTCCCCCAAAACTTCTGACTTTTTTTTTCTCGGAAATTCTGACTTGTTTTTCTCCGAATCTGACTTTTTTTTCTCAGAAATTTTGACTTTTTTTGTCAGAATTTCTAATTTTTTTTTTTTTTTCTACAACATTCTGACTTTTTTCTCAGAAATTCTGACTTTTTTTCTTAGAAATTCTTAGTTTTTTTTTCTCAGAAATTCAGACTTTTTTTTCCTGAAATTCTGACTTTTTTCTTGAAAGTTCTGCCTTTTTTTCCCCAAAACTTCTGACTTTTTTTTTTCTCGGAAATTCTGACTTGTTTTTCTCCGAATCTGACTTTTTTTTCTCAGAAATTTTGACTTTTTTGTCAGAATTTGTAATTTTTTTTTTTTTTTTTTTTTACAACATTCTGACTTTTTTCTCAGAAATTCTGACTTTTTTTCTTAGAAATTCTTAGTTTTTTTTTTCTCAGAAATTCAGACTTTTTTTTTCCTGAAATTCTGACTTTTTTCTTGAAAGTTCTGCCTTTTTTTCCCCAAAACTTCTGACTTTTTTTTTTCAGAAATTCTGACTTTTCTCAGAATTCTGACTTTTGAACTCAGAAATCATTTTTTATTTTTACAGTCTAAAGTTTGGCTGAATCATCTCATACAAACCTGAACGGGATGAAGGGTTGAGTTGAGTTGAGTTTCTGGTCTTACACATGAAAAACCTTTAAAGAGAGGCTGTGTAACATTCAAGGAAGGGAAACAATCAGAGAATGAACTCATAAGTGTTTAAGATGTTACACACAAACACTGTTAATAGTTTCAGCACAGTGCTGCATTATTGAAACAGATACTGGCAACTTCATCTTCCGTCCAGCTGTGACGTTCACATTTGTAGTTTTTCTTTTAGTGAAATGTCTCAACAACTGCTCAGGATGAGCTGCAGCACCAGCATCAGGTCAAAACTTCCATTACATACATGATAAACATGCTAAATTAAGATGGTAGCTGTGGTAAAGATTATTTAGGCTACACTTAACTTTGCTAACTAGCTTGTCTGTATTAGCATTTTGCTAACATGGTGGAAACATCTTATTCACCTATGATTAGGAGCTGGTTGAGTTCTCTAAATGTGTTCTACCATGTTTCCTTCAGTATAGCAAAGCTGGGAACTTCCTTTGTAAGAGATAAAGAGAAAATGCCGTCCCACAAGTCCCTGCTGTACCAACATTTCCCTTATCTGGTTGTCTGAGCTCCAAACCCATAAATACACAGGAAATATTATCGTTATCATCAATAAAACAATCTAATGTAAGTTCAACACAGACACAAAAAAAAATGGCGGACCAGGCTATAGACTACCACATGACAGGTAGTCGTCAAGTCAAGAAACTTTGAACTAAAGCTCCCCAGGCTGGTCCGTCACTTTACTGTGTCCCCAGAAACACTCCCTGACTTCCTGTTGTGTTGGGAGGTTTTTTGCAGCTCATTCATCACATTGATGAAGCTGTTTTCTGAAATGTTTCCACATTTGCGTCTTTGAGTGTGTTTTCTTAAGTTATGCAGTGTGTGGAGCCTACTTCCTGTACGTCCAAATAGAATCCACTCTTCCTGTTTTAGTTTTGATAAAGAGCATTAATCACGTATTATAAATAAAGTTGTGCAGTTTCTCTCCGCACCATGAGTTCTCCTTTGTTTCCTTCCTTGACCTTGTGACCTTTTCTGTCGAGGTCAAGTAGAGGTGCCTAGGAATAAAGAGCATCTTGACTTTGATGCCTCAGAGGCATCTTGGGAAATGAAGTTTGTGTAAAGGCCTCAGTGGGTGCTGCTCTGGGAAACACAAAACAGAACAAAATGTCAGCTTAGTGGGGCATCCTGGGTAAAGCTGTGAGGGTAAATAAAGAGGCGAGACGACGGTGAGGTCAGTCCTGTTTGTTACAAACCTTTTTTATTAAGATATTCAGATTTTTTTCCTCATTTTAATCAGTCTGGTTTCTTTTTCTCTTTACAGTAGTTAATGTGCAATTATCTTTATTACTGGGTCACAGTTAGGAATTCACAAAGTTATTGGCACTTGGAACACATGGGGGAAAACACTGGCATGTACACGGGGCAGGGTGGGGCAGGAGAGGGGGGAGGGGCCAGGGGGTGGCGCGAAGGGGCATGTCTTGGATGGTCGGGGGGGGGGCAATACAGCAGGGATGGGGGTAAAAGTCTGGGGTATGTGTGTGTGTGTGTGTGTGTGTGTGTGTGTATCGGGGTGAGGTTGGGTATTTTCTTTGACATCAGTAGACGCTACTGCATTTTGTTTTTATCCGTTATTTTTTTTTATCTGTTTTTTTCCTTTACTTCCAAAAGCTGTCGTTTCATTTAACGTTTTCATTTTTCTGAGATATGAAGAATAATAAAGAATAATACCTCATGCTGCGAGTGCACATCTAACAATCAAACTTCGATAGTGCTTCTATGTCATAATGTACAGTTTATATATTTATATATTTATAGTGGAAAAAAACAAGAAGAAAAAAAAAGAGAGAGAGAGAGAGAAGAGTTCTGCAGAGTATTTTCACCCGACACCACCAGAGACAAGGAAGAGAAGGAATAAAAAATAGTCATTCACGGTTGCTATGATCATATGTAAGCCCTGCCCCACCCCCACCCCCCCACCACCTGTTCTGTAGTTATGACTCTGAGGTAAGACTGTGTTGACATGGACTCTCGGCTTGTGTCCCGTTTCTGTAAAAACCCTGCACTGTATGCATTCAAATGGTCCGAGAGCGCTCTGCTGAGGCTCCCGGAGGTTTTTGTTCCTGAAAAACAAAAAAAGTTATGTACCTGCTTTGTAACGGCAGCCACAGCAGTTCAGAAGCTGCTCGCAGCGCTGAGATATCTGTAGGGATTTAAGGTCTGCTATGGCTGAGAGCTCCCGAGGTAAACTGGTAACTTTTTTTTTTTTTTTTTTTTTTATTATTATTTGTCGTCTTAAACTGCATCAGTGACACATGAAGACGTGCACACATCCTGAGAGTCTGCAGGCGTGTGCACGAGCTTCTGCATCTCAGAGGTTTGCCCGTTTTGTATTCATGTATACATATACAGTATATTTATATATATATATATATATATGTGTGTGTGTGTGTGTGTTGTCTCTGGTGTGTGGGGATTTGGGAAAGAGCAGAGTAAATGCTTCTGGATAGAAGACTACAGACCTGCAGACAGCAGGATCAGAGACGAGGAGCTTGAGGAGCGCAATGTAGGGGGAGTAAAGTTAAGGTCGGGGCGAGGTGGGGGTGGGGGGGTTGTGTTGATGAGGTCAGGCTGCAGCGCCGAGAGGAAGAAGAGGAAGAGGAGGTGGAAGTGGTGGTGGAGGGAGGGGTGGAGAGGGAGAGATAAACAACGAGGATTGACCTCGGGATCACAATCTCGTGAGTCTCGTTTCCACCTCCCTCGTTCTGCTCGTTCTCAAGTTTAGCCAGTTTTTTATTTTGTTGTTGTTGTTGATTTTAACGCGTTAAAAACATGACTGTGAACTTTCCTCCATGTTTTTCATCAGGGTCCCTACACAGGAAGAATCCACCCTCTGTCTGTCACACTGGTGTTGGCGTTCAATGATTTACCAGAATGCATAGGCTTTCCATACCCTCTGTTATAGCTGCCTTGTATTCTGGTTTCAGCTTTTGTATAAAAACTGATTGGTTTTGTGCAAATTTGAGGCACGACGCTCACTTACACCCGAAATTTCCAGGTTTCTTAAACCCAACTTTGCATTCTAGCCTCTTTCAGGTCATTGTTTTGGTCTCTGTAGCTGAAAAAGCTCTGATAAACCTGCTGTACGTTACTCGCCTAGCACCAAACAGCAGAGAGGCTGATACGCAACCAGCTGGTGGACAAGCAGATATTTCCCACTGGAGGTGGCGGAGACCAAAACAGAGCTAAAAAGGAGCAGAAACACTGGACTTAGATTCATCAAGAGGCCAAAACATGACGCTAACCTTGTCAGCTGGATATGTAAATAGGTGACAGTTTGCTGACGAGTCTGTGTTTGGGGTTTAACATCTTGTTGCACTGCTCCCGAGTGTCCAAAACGTAGAATGCAGCAGCTTTAAGGGAGAAACACCAGTGTTTGAGGGTGAATTTTTCCTTTAACAGTTTGACTGGATTCAATTATTAGTTTAAAAAAACAAACAAACCTTAATGAAAAGGGACACGACCCAGATCACGTTTCTCATGCAATAAATATGACAGTTAAAGTCAAACACCACAAGCGTTTTGATGGAACTGACAGTCGAGGACAAAGTCGTCCATCTTTGCTTCCTTCATCAATTCTGAGCGATCAATCAAAGAAAATACTTTAGTCTCGTTGTCACACTGAGTGTGTGTGTGTGTGTGTGTGTGTGTGTGTGTGTGTGTGACTCGTTTGTGTTGGATCTGAACCAGTGAACCATCAAAAGCTTGTTGTGTGATCAGATTTTACTTCCTGCCAAATTTCCAGATCGTCTGTGTAGGATCCCCGTTTGAATCATCTCCAACATTCAAACCTTTACCGACACCCCCTCACCCACCTGAACTCTCCCCCACCCTCCCCCCTTTAACTCCTACCCCCCGACCCCGTACAGAGGAGAGTTTGCACAGTCTATGCTCCCACTTCCCACCAGGGGGGAGACAGGTCGATGGGCACATTATAATAATAATCATCGTCATCATCATCGTCATCTTTATCAGTTTTACAGTAAACAACAAATGTCGTAAAGAGAGAGAAGAGAACAAACGTACAAAATAAAAAAAAGGGAAAAATAGTACAAAAAAATAAAAACAACAAAAATAAAGAACTTACAAAAAGAACCCTCACATTACATCTCAACTTTCAACCCCCCGCCCCGCCCCGCCCCGCCCCATTGAAAACAAACAAACAAAAACAGTTCCACTTCCGACGCCAGCGTCCAACCCACAGACAGGAAGTGACGTAGTGAGCGAGCTCAGAAAGGTGCAGAGGGCTGTGGCTCTCCGGGACAGTTGAGCGCTCGCCCAAAGGTGCTTTTATTTAGAAAAGATTATTCCACTCTCTCCTCGTCACTTTAGTTTCCTCTCTGTGGATCGGCGGCCGGGACGGAGGACCAGGGCGCCAAAAGCAGACGGACAAACGTGTGGACGGACGAGTCGAGAAAACCTCAAACGGCTGCGGCGCTCTCTTTTCTTTTGGGAGTCACGTCAGCGAATTTTCAAATCTACTGACAACTTTATTTGGCATCTGTGTCCACGAGTGGACGTGGACGTTTTGGCGGGTTTGTCTTGTGTCTGATTGGTTGAATGAGCAGCAGGAACCTCCGGCGGTCTGCTGTTAAGGTGCTAGGACGAATACAGTGATCAAGACTTTTTTTTTTTTTACACCATTGTAGCTTGTGTAGGATCACTGCTTCTTGGGATCCCACCACCCTGGTGACAGTGGCAGTTATTGCAGCTGATGAGCCCCCCCCTCCTCATCTCTGAGATGCAGTAGCTGCATTTAGCCACCAGGTGGCGTTTGGATAAAAACAAACAAACATTCAAGCAGCAGTAGCTTATTCTTTGTGGAAAAGCTGGTCCAAGGACCAGGTCAAGTAAACTCACTTTGGGTCGATTTCTAATGGAAATTTGTCTTTGAACCGTCACAA
>MU269982.1:1197500-1227500 GCA_021432705.1 Caranx ignobilis
TTACTGAACTTGGTTAAGTCTCCACGGATCGTACCATGTGCTTCGGACTAGAGGGGTGGGGCAAGGTGGGAATTTTAAAATCAAAAACTACAAAAAGAAAGAGATGGATATATAGATATATTGATTACCCCCAGTTACCCCCCCCCACAACGACCGCAGGTTCTTTGACTCGAAGCCTTTTTTTCATTTCTTTTTTTTTTTAGAAATAATAAAAAACTTGATTTACATGTAAATATATAAAAACAAACAGTCAAGTAAACATCTGTCCAGGCCTTAAAAAGCTGATTAGATCAATATAATCAATATCATCAATAATATTATTTTACTTTTTCCATATAACACTGGTCTATAAAACTGGGGGGGTCGACGACGTCTCAGAGGTTTTGATTTTTGGTTTTTAACGCTCTGGTTTTGTGCAGCGTCGTTTCTGTGTGTTTCAGAGATTTAACCACACACACTTCATCTACAGGGCAGGTGTGTGTGTGTGTGTGTGTGTGTGTGTGTGAGTCCAAACATTATAAAACCTGTCACAGCGACATTAAATAGTTCAGCTCCACACGGGCCGATAAGGTGCTCAAGGCGTCTTTTTTAAAAAAAGGAAGAACAGGTCAAATATTGATAAAAGACAACGAAGGGTTAACGTCGGTTTGATTATTGATAAAAGAGCGACGATCAGATGTTCTGTTGTTTGGGTTCTTAAAGGCTTTTCCTCTCGGGGAGTTTCAGAGCTGCAGGTTCTGATGTTTCATATTAAACACAGTGGAAACGAGAGGAGTTTGAAACGAGACAGTGAACGCCACTCGTTCCCTTTGTTTCACCAGGATGGTTCATGCTGACAGTGAAGGCAACACGTACAGTTGATACAGGACGCTGCATCTCATCCACTGGCCACAAACACACCACCACCACACACACACACACACACACACACACACACCTGATCATATTGATGGTTTTTACCTCGTTTGAATTTTCTCACACTAATTCAGATTTTCACACGTGTGACGTTCAGAGCTGCAGGATATTCACTTAACATCACATTGTGGTTTTAAAGGCAGATTTAAGGTGGAATAATCTTTTTTTTTTTCTTTTGGTTCATTTTCAGTTAAAAGTTTAAACTTGATTGACTGATTTTAACCTTTTGACCTAAAAGAAGCTGCAGCTCCTGTGATGCACGACCCTGAAAACCAGAAAATGGCCGTTTGCATATTGTCTGTTTTGTTTTTTGATCCTTCATTAAACTCACAGCACGTTGTGTCTTTGTCTTTCTTACAGTGAAAATCAATCACTTTTATCGTGTGTGTGTGTGTGTGTGGGGGGGTCGTCGCTGTCAGAGCAGCCACATTACATCTAACTGTGCCTGAAAAACCTCAAACTGTCGTCAACAGCGTCAGACGCTCAGTTTTAGTTCTAGTTTTAGTTTAACTCAGCGTGTCTGATCGACTTCCTCCTCGACACCTGGACTCGAGGCGATAAACCCTCCTGTGCTCGTGGCGTGGCGTGTGGCCTGGGTGTGATCAACATAAACGGAGCTGAAATGAGTCTCGGACAAACAACTAACGAACCGATCTGTTTCCCACAGCTCCTTTCATCGTCCAGATGTGACAGATGTGTCACAGAGGGGAAGACGACCGACCTTCCTCTCTTTGTATTGATTGTCAGGGATGGATTCAGTCAGCTCTGTGGAGGATCTGAACGTCCACTCCAAGCCGCACAGAACCTGTGAGCAGCTCATCTCATCGGTCTGGACGTCGTTTCAACGCGGTCCAGCTCCGCCCTGGTTCTCGTGACTTTCAGGGTCGTTTCTCTCTGAAATGATTTTGGCCGTTTTTTTTTTCTTTTTACATGATTCAGAATAAAGTCACATAAAAAAAAAGGCAGAAACGTGTCCGATATAAAAACTTCAACTCGACTTTTCTCGGAGCAGCAGCAGCTTCTCTCAGGTCGGCCTCGGTGTGATTCCCCTTTAATTCCCACGTTGCTCTGGTGTACTGTAGCTGATGCAGCTGACAGCGCCCAAATGCGTATTAGCGCATGTGTGTGTGTGTGTATGTGTGAGTGTGTGTGTGTACACCGCAGTGATGGGTGAATTAATCGACCAAGCGTGTGTGAAAACACGCCGTCTGTCCTCCCTCTCTCTCTCTCTCTCTCTGTATTGCAGCACACAAACAAACTGTGTGGCCCATAGAATACACACCTACACACACACTAAACAACAACAACAACACACACACACACACAGAGCTGTATTTCTTGCCATGTACCGACGCTTGGATTAGCACCTTTGTCCGCGCCAGGCGAGCAGCGCAGCCAGGCAGCGAGCCGGAGGAAACTTGTGCTGTTAACGGGCGCGAGCCGTGAGTAATCTGAGAAAACAATATCAACACGAGCTGGAAACAAAAGAACACACACACACACACACACACACACACACTCAGCTCCTTCCTAAAATCACAGGCAGAAACTTTGCTTTTGGGTTTTTCTGGACTTTCCTTCAGATTTTTAAGAAAAACCAATAAAGCTGATCAACTGATAGAAACTGGATTTGTTTTTTTTTTCAGCTGGTGTTTTTTTCTTCTATTTTTGACTATTTTTTTTTTTTTTTAAATAAAACCACCGCTCTTCTTCTGTCTGTCTTTCATTTTACGTACAAAAACGTAGTTCGATTGTACTCATACCGCAGGAGGAATAACACAGTGCAAACTCTTTGACAATCATCGGTAACAAGGAGCCGCAAAGGAGAAACAAAACAAACACACAAAACTTGAAAATATAGAAAAAAGTAAACAAAAGGTGAAATGATTATTTTTTCCGTCTGATGGTCAAAGGTCACCGGGGCTTTAGCTGTTAGGCAAGAAACAGTTTTTTGTTTTGAAGTCTGGCCGACGACGAGTCAAAAAGGAAAAAGAAAAGACGCCGTCTGGTCAGAATTCAGCAGCATCTCCCCGGCGGCTGGTGAGCAGCCAGATTTCCCAGCATGCCCGGCGGGAGATCAAGAGCAGGGTCGGGGCCGAGGTCAAGGGGGGGAGATCATAGACCGATGCCAATATACATATTAATATTCATTTCAACCCCTCCGACCTCATTAACCCCACCCCCTCCAGCGCTTTCAGAGAAGCTCTCCATCTGGACGTCCAGATGAAATAAACCAACGCCCCCCCCCCCCCCCAAAAAAAAATCAACAACCAAAAAAGAGTAGAAGAAGAAGAAGAAGTAGTAGCTCTGTACAATCTCACTCAACGACGCTGTGGTTCGATGCTTCTCCACATACATTCAATATCAAAACAACAGTGTTACTGGAGTTTGGGAAACAGGATTACCCCCCGCCCCCCTCCCATCTCTCACCCCCGCCCTCCCCCTGCTCGACCCACCCCTCCCTCCCTCCCTCCCTCCCCAGGGAATGTCTGTGATTGGTTATGTAAGAAAAGGGCCTCAGTGACAGGACGAAACACTTAAAAGTTGAAAGGCTGAAACTCTCAGGTGTTGAAAGGTTGCAGAGGGACGAGAGGTGGAGGTGGTGGTGGGGGGGGGTCGACCTTTGACCTCGACCTCCTCCCTCTGCCACCTTTCGTTCCGTCTCTTTCCATCTCTCTCCACCAGAACAAGAAGGAGAAACGTGGACAAACGGAGGAAGTAAAAGCAGAACAAACTGACCGAAAGAGGTGTAGAAGAAGAAGAAACAGGAAACAGACCCCTCCCTCCACACAAAACGCGTGGTGGCGAGGGGGTATGGGGGGTGGGGTGGGGGCATGACAACCGTCATGACGACCACAGTCATGGCCACCTCTCTCTACTCGCCATCCCTCCCTCCATCAATCTGTCCATCTGTCCATTCATCTCTCTGTCCGTTCACTCACTCAAAACAAAGTGCTGCCGTCTCCTCCCGCCGCCTGGAGGGTCTCTGCCGGCGTGGCTCCCACCTCGTTACTGTTGTTGGCGGCCGCCGCTGCAGCCGCCGCCGCCGCCACCGCTTCCAGGGAGGCGGGGTCAAAGCCTTGATCCGCCCCCAGAGCGTCGGCCTCCATCTTCACGCTGTCGGCCAGGAAGGCGGAGTAGGCGTCGCTGTCGGCCATCAGCAGCTTCAGCTTGGGGATCCAGCTCTTACGGACGACGCGGCGAGCGTTGGTGCACATGTCGGCCGCAATGGCGTTCATCTCGCTCTCCTTAAAGCTCGGTGCAAAGTTCTGGCAGTAAACTGTGGGAGGGGAGAAGAAGAGAAGATGGTAACGAGTCCTAAAATGCGCATGTGTGTGTGTGTCAGTGTGTGAGACTCACATTTGACGGCGTGCAGGACTCTGTTGTCCAGCGGTTTACGGCTCGGGTCGTTGGTTGATGAGCGGATACCAGTCCCACAGCTGTTTGCCAGAGTGCTCCTACACAAGCAGGACAACAATTAGTGGGACTGTGACTGCGACCTCTCTGATATTGATCGCCTTCGTTACTGCCTGTACAACGTGTCATCTGATCTGTTCAATCACCTCATACTGATCCATTCAAAATCTATGAAATTTTAAATTGAATATATGAAATAAAATCTGAAACAGAGCCGTTTCCTCTGCGAAGGTTCAGTCCTCAGTGTGTCCGTCCATCTGTCTCCGAGTTAAACTCACGCTGACATCGACAGCTCCAGGTCGGACTGAAGGAAAACACACTTTTCACACTTTCCCAGCTCGTCACAAACTTTGCTTCCACTTCGCTCGTCATCTTTTCTGCATCTTTCACACCTTCACATGTATGACTTCTGTTCTCTGTCATCAACGTGAGCAGCAGTGAAAACACAACACGACGACAGAGAGTCAGGAACTCATGAGCACAGCCAGGACCCTGGCTCCAGAACTAAACCTTTGTGTTTGATTAACAGATTTCCACCTGCTTTTTTTTTTTTTTTTCTGAACTTCAGCTGAATCTCAGCTCGTCTGACTTAATCCAGCTGAACAACCAGGCAGAGCAGCAGCGAGAACACACATCCTCCACTACGGAGACCGTGATGATGCTGAATAATGAATGACTCCATCATGGTCACAGTTATTAGCAGCACTGGATCCAACAGCACCGAGCTTCACCAGCCACGCGCATGTACACGGGCGTTTCCACGACGTGCTACCAGCTCCACTCCACTCTACTCGCTCCTTTTACGTAAAAGAACCTGGAGTCTGGTACCTGGCTCTACTTTTCTGGTACCACCTAAACATGTACAGAGGACTGCAGACCAGCGATTGGTCAGAGAGAACTGTCATTGTGTCATCAATGTGCGGCATGTACGGAAGATCCTGCTCGGCTAAAAGCTCCGGATCAGAACCTGAAAGTCGAGCTGGTACCACGTTTGTAGTGGAAACATGGCGTCTGAGGCGTGCGGGACACTGACCTGTCAAAGAAGGCGGCCAGCAGGCGTCTGAGCAGCACTTTGTGGCGAGTGCCGGCGCTGACGTGGCAGTTCATGAGCTGGGCGCGCGAGATGAACACGGAGGTGCCGCTCACCAGCTCCAGCTTCTCGGCCGGGTCGCCCTCCTCGTACAGCTTCGGGTGGCAACGGTTCCCGATCTGACTGATGAGCTCGGCTGGCAGCGACGCCAGGTCCTGTCGGGAACGGGCCCCTCTGCCGCCCCGGCCGCCGCCGCCCCCACCGCCCCCCGAGTCCGGGGCCAAGTCCGGCAGAGCCTCCACCCGCTCCCCGACCACTGGAGACGGAGGAAGGAGGATGAGTCACATGACAACAACGAGATAAACGAGACCAGACATCCACTTCCTGTTTCGGGGCTTCACAGTTTGACAATAATCAATAATCAAAATAAAAGATGAGAGGAGTTTGATTCCCAGCTCTAATTAATGGTTTTCACACTGTTAACTAATTCTCAATTACCAAATACCCTGATACCTCGACTGTTAATTACACCATGTTGGGGTGGTGGTGGTGGTGGGGGGGGGGGGGGGGGGGGGGGGGTAACCTGCACACACTGGAGTTCAGCTCAAATTAAATTACGGCTCTGAATCCATATGTTGATGCTGATGAGAAAATTAATTACTGATGTCAGTTAGTGCGCAGAGGGACAATGTTTGAACAATGAAAAGAGATAATAAAAAGACCCCCCCCACACCCCCAATCTCCCCCAACCCCCCCTCTTTCACATATCAATGCAGCACAATTGACTTCCCATTCAGAAACATTCAATAAATGTTGATCAAAGTATTCAATTAAAGCAGATCTGGTGTGCAACCGCCGTCTCAGTGATGGAGCCACACTCAGATTTATTCAATAGAATAAAACTTTATTTAGATCTGATTAATAACAGATTTAAAAAACACTCTTTGACCTCTGACCTTTAGATCAGAGTTAAAAGATAACTTAATGGTTGATTTTCAAAATCAATTCAACGTGATGATGCCGTTTAACTTTGTGCACGTTTCTCACATATTTTGAATGAACTTTATCGACACTAAGGAGGCACGCGATCACGCTCTGATTATGTTTGTTTGAGATCGACTGATCAGATCATTTTTGGCAGCTCTGCAGATGTTGTAGATTTTTATCAATCATGGTATGACATGTTGTTTTGTTTTGGAGCCTGTTGTCGCTGGCAACGCAAGAGGCGGGGCTAAGGATGAACCACAGGTGACTGGATAACTCTAAGGTGATCGATGACTAGAAGCAATTCTAGTAGTAATTCTAATAATTACTATCTTTCAATCACATATTTTTAAGGAGATGATTGGCAGCTGGTCGATTAAAAGCCCCATTGATCACTGACCTTTGACCTTTGGATCAAAAGAGAGAAACTTCAGACGACAGATGCATTGACCTTGAGGTGACCTCGGGAGTCTTACCTGCCGCCCCGGCGTTCAGCATGCTGTACATGGTGTACATGTTGCAGATCTGTCTGTACTGCTCCTCGGCGCTCTCGTCCGCGATGTCGTCCTCCTCCTCGTCGTCGTGGTAACTGATCGGGGAGTCGCTGGTATACATGCTCAGCGTGCCCGGGCTCGTGCCCTCAGGGGTCCCGCCGTTGTTGTTGTTATTGTTGTTATGGTTACTGTTGAGTCCCATTCCACCAACCGAAGTAGCGCCGCCACCACCAACACCACCACCAGCACCGACACTGGCTCCGCCCACCATGGCGGCATTGGCTGCAGGTCCACGCCCAGAGGCATCCTGGGTAGTGTTGTTGGAGGAGGTGGAGGAGGAGGAAGAGGAGGAGGAGGAGTAGCGCGCAGCCTTTCTCATCCCACCTCCTCCGCCCCCTCCGGACCCCCCTCCCCCGTCACGGTTGCCCCCCTCCCACAGCCGCTTGGCCACAGGGGTGCAGACCACCGAGTAGGGGGAGCTCTCCTGCTGCAGAGGAGAGAGACACACACCAGTTAGCTAATAAATATTTAGCTTCTTGAACAGTATCATGTTAAAAAAAAGTTTTCTCTGAATCCAAACATGGTCTCTGTGCCGCAGCCCTCACTGTCGCCATGATATAACAGGTTATACAGCACGACGGCCTCTGGACTAGCTGGAAGTCGCAAACAGGAAGTGACGAGATAGGCTGAGGCTAGCTAGTTAGCATGCTAACTTCAGTAGGAGTAAAACATGTGTAAAATTCAATATGTTTTGGAGATAATTAGAAATGAAGATTAAACTTTGCTTTAACTTGAGTAATTAAAGTTACATGGCTTCCCTGGGGCCTCCGTAGTTACCATAGTAACAGAGCATTCTATTCAGACAACAGATGAAACTTACTTGCTAACAAGCGGCTAACGTTAGCACAACCCTGAGCCTTTTAAATGATTCAAATAATCCCCTTGTTTTCAATAGTTTTTCTTTAACCAGGCAAAAAAAAGGATTAAAAAACTTAAATGTGGGGAAAAAAAGAAGATTTGATTTTCTAACCTATGTGCTAATGCTAATGCTAATGCCAGCAATGTTGAAATGGCATAACTCGCAAATAGCTTTATTCAGCTTCACTGGCCGCCTGATTAAATAATCTCATCTGAGTCTTTCTCAATTTCAGCATCTGCGTTAATTAATTTATGAATTTAGAAATGATGTCCAGCCATTGGTTGATCCACAGGAGAGAAATAACGTGAGTGTTGTGTTAACTCAGTTTGTGTTTTTTATCTACTTGATAAAAGTCTGATCCACTAACACAACACTGTAGGACTGAAAACAAAGGCTATCAGGCATCAAGCAATTTAATCTGCGCATCTTAACTGATGATAAAAAGAAACTCATGAGGAACTGTTTCACCTGAAAACCTCACATGGTTTAACTCCAGGTGCTGGTTTACAGCAGCTCTCCAGTATTTTCTACCTTTCTGACAGAAACCCTTAAACGCCTCATTAAAATACGGCGTCGCTACCAGCAAACAAATCAAAAAATAACCCGGAGAGTGTGAAAACATTGTTATTATGATCAGTTTGAACAAGATTTCAGATATTTTTTTTACTGCATCTGTACATCTGATGTTATTTGCTCATCTACATCCAAAATATGTGCCGATCATCATCACACTGCTGCGTCTGTGTGGTGAACACACTGATATGCAGATTAGCACCTGACATCACATGGCGTCTATTTTTGAGCGGCTAACAGCTGCTTTCCTCTGACTTAGATTACAAGACGACGGCTCGTTTAAGCTGCATTTCAACTCGACTCGTGCAGATTTTCTCATATATGTGTCAATAAAAAGATTCACAATCCTCTATTCAGTGTGTTGGATGTGAATGGGGGCGAGTTTGAAACTAAAACTCAATGTTAAACTTATAGATGTACAGATAATGGACGTGAGGAGCTAACACAGCTTTAACCAAACTGTACACTGAATAAAATCGGGTTCAAAAGGAGTTATTGAAAAGCTACAGTACGTTCGTTTCTTTAACAGAATCTGTCTCACCTTTATTTTCAATAAAAACTATAAATAAAAGAAGCCAAACACATGATAAAAACATTCTGATTGAATTAAGCCACAATTACGTGACAACAAATGAACTTTCACTGCTTGAGTTTTAAGCTTCTTCAACAGCTGCCGCTCATTAATATGGATGGAAATATGATCAAAACCAACCTCACTCGTCTCTGGGCGCCGAGGCTCTTCACCTCCTCCATTTAAAGCTCATACAAAGTGGTTGAATGTACACAGTTTAAATAACCTCTGACCCCAGAGATGATGTATGTCCTTGTGTGAATAAAAAAGTATGACCATTTTATCTTTGTTTCAGTGCTAACCTTCCGGTTAAGGTTTGTCATAAATGTGTATATACATGTTTAATAAGTGCGTTCTCCAGCTTCTCTTACAATAAGTAAATGGCTTTTTTGTCGCTGGAGGGACTGGGGACAGGCTCGCCTTGAAACCTTATCAAAGCCTTTTCAAAGCTCAAACTCAATGAAACTCCTACTCATGATGCTCTGCTTCAAACGACGTCAAGAGCAAATAATGATTTCTTCTTCACGCCTCGCTGCTGTTAATTACTGCACCAGAGCGACGCTTTTTTTTTGACCGACTGCTTTTGAAGGCGGCGGTCGGTCGGTCGGTCGGTGGGACGGAGGCTGTACCTGCTGCGGCTGCGGGGTCGGCTGAGGCGTGGTCGTCGTCTGCTCCGTCTTCACTTTGGACACCAGTGGGAGGGGCGTCAGGCAAGAGGAAGGCCTCCCCGCGGCTGTGGCGACCACGCCGACTCCGCCCCCTCCCACGGTTTGAGTGACGGGGCTCTGAGGCTCAGAGGGTGGGGTCTCCTCGGTGTGGAGACCCTGGGAGTCACAGCTTGGAGATGAGACCTGGAGATGAGGCGATTGAAAGTTAAACATAATATAATATTTAATTTATTCTTATTCAGGCAGGTTTTAAGGTTCAAAAGTTTGATTTCCATGTCTTCTTTGATTATTGATCAGCTCTAGGTTCTATATCAATACTGTGAAAGTATCAAAGCCTCAGTCCACAGAGAAATGCACACAGCCTGTATTCAGACACTGAGCCTTAAAACCAGCTGTCAGGACTTCCTGTCACTTTGTGATGTCACAACAAAGCAGTCACCCAAAGCCCCGCCCACCACCATCCACCAACTTGCAGGATTTTGGTTTGTCTGCAGTGTTTTATTCTGAAATCTGCTCTATCTTCATTGGATCAATTCAGAAAACAGTCAGCCAATCAGAAGAGAGGCTCAAAGCCTCCTCTCTTCTGATTGGCTGACACTGCCCTGTTGTTACTAGAGCTCCAGGAAGAAGCAGGAGAAGGAGGAGATGTAGAACTACACTGAGATGGTTTTTGGTTCTTAAAACCACAAACATGTTTTTTCATGGATCAACATTTCAAAATAAAACACAGGGCACATGTAAAAACTTCTGAATCAAGTAAAAGAAACTGTCAAACACCAAGATGTGATGTTCTGTGACTTTTAAATCCCTTCATACAGGTAAAGTTACTGTACACGGCTGCTCAGCTTGAAAATTCTTTGCAGGAATTATAAATATTCACCAAAAAACAATACAGATAAGAAGTGTTTAAAAAAACATCCAAAGAAATCCCTTTGCTTCCAGCTTCTTCTGTCAGAACTAGCTGCTTTTCTCAGTTTGATAACTTTAATCGTTAATTTGCAGTCCCGGGTCCTAATTCCCTAAAATAAGGTATTTAAACGAGTTTTTGTTTTGTTTGGTCCCAAGCCCAGCCCTGCTCTCTTCTGTACAAATGTCTAACCTCTCTGATTATGCTACAAGTCGATTTTTAATATCAAACTCAGGTTCCCAAAATTTCTTTGGTGGTTTGCCAAGGTCAGTGGTGAAGCAGCCAAACGCCACCAAAACAAAACAAAACAAAACACCATCGTGTCCAGTAAATAACATTTTCAGAGCAGCAGAGCAACTTAATTCACACTTCAGTAGCACATCCTGTACTTTGCTTTATCATCTTAACTCGGTGTCTGGGGGTATAAGAGGCTACATTCAAGAAAATCAGTTTCTCTCATTAATATGCAAATTTATGCAGCAAGGCACTCCAAATGTAATCAGATCTACAAACACAGACACCCCCATGACAACATAACGCCACGCATAATGTCACACACAACAGGTGCCATGGTGGCAGCACAGAAAAAATGTAATTATACCCCCGTGTCTGGCACACACAGTATTTTCTCTGCACGATTACAATTAACAGGATTTTTTAATATGTAGAAATTAGTGCAGCATTAGCGCTAATGTACTTCTGACCTCTTCCACCAATCTGCAGCGTTAACGACATCTGGATTCATTAATTACCGCACATCAAAGCTTCATTAGGCCTCCGTTACCTTGAGGAAAAACTCTGTGCCCTTCTCCATGATCTGCTGGATCTGGAGGAAGCCGGCGGTGTACATGAGCAGGAACTGGTCTCCGACGTTCATGCTGAGGCGTCCTGTGTAGCAGAAGGCCAGGATCTGCTGGAAGCTCTGCGGCTGCACGGCCGGGGGCAGCTCCACCACCGAGCTCTTCCCCCCGGCGTTGAACAGGTCCCGGAAGTAGGAGCTGCTGGCTGCGAGGACTGCGCGGTGGGCCTGAGGGGTGGGGGGGATAAAGTGAAGATAAGAAGTTGAGTTTGCAGACTTTGCAGCACATGTGTGTACAAGAGAACATCATGGAGATCAGCAGTCGACTGCACCAGGAAAGTTCACCTGCTTCGGTCTGGACCAAATGCAATGTTCACTTTCACGTTGCACTTTCTGCATGTGCACCAGATTTTGTAAACAAAGCCACACGTACGCTGAGGTCGTTCAGTCATCGGTCAGACACGTCTGTCTTGAGCTCGCACACTGCCCTCATTGTTCTGATATTGATCTATATATGAGTGAATGAATATAATAAAATGAAATGAATGAAAATAATATTCAGTCTAACTTAGTGAGATGCACCTGTATGCAGGTCTTTAGCTTCACTCTCTGACAAATATTTACAATAATCTCACTTCGATGGCATTTTTTTTTTGCAGCAGAGGCATATACCGTAATTTATATCTGGAAGTATTGACCACATCAGGATTGTATCCCACTGTGGAGGAATCATCATTAACTTCTGACACTCGGCCGAATTTCAACTCTCTGGGCTTCACAAAGTGAAATTGTAAATTGTATTGAACAGCAGCAAAGTCTGAGATTTATGTGTGTGGTGATGGAGGAGGTGGCTCAAACCAAGAGCTCGGAAAATCTATTGGAATTTATTTAAAGCTGGATTTTTTTTTGTTGTTGTTGTTGTTGACCTGGGTCATATTTCACGTCTCACTAATTAAACTGACCAAAATCTCGTCAATACCTTCATTGTGGAACTAATTACAGCAACAGCGTCACTCCCTAGAGAACCACAGTGCGATGGACAAAATAAAACCAAAAGCATAAAAACAAAAAAAGGAAAAGCAGATGTTGCACCACATTTGGAGGTGGATTCTGATCAGACGTGGACAGATCCGTTTCAATCTGAACGTCTCAGGTGCTCAAACAGGATTTCGAAGCGTCTCTGTTACCACGGAAACCAATGTGGATCAGACACATACAATATAGACACACGCAGATCGGGTGTGATCACTTTTGATATGTCATGTGGACTGTAGGCTGCGGTCTGGACGAGGCCGTTGATTCTTCATACAGTCACGGCCAAAAACACTGGCACTCCTGCGCTTTTTCCAGACAATGCCCCGAGTCCTCCCTGAAAACCATCGCAGCTACAAATGTTTTTGTCGTAATTATTGGTTGCGAGTGTGATTCCTCCACTGGCAGCGCCCGTTAACTGTTACATGTGAGTTCACATAGCAATTAAAGGAGCATCACAGGCTTCAAACCCAAAGATTTCTTCCAGCTTTGAAAAGGAGCCTGTAGCTTGGTCCAGTTCATTTTTGGAGTTGTGTGCGTGAACTGTCAGATTTGACTTTTTAAAGTGAGTACGAGGAGTTTCGGAAAGCAAAAGTGTTTTCACACTACATTTCCCATGAGCCTCCGTGCGCACGGTCACAAACTGGTTGCAAATGATCAAGCCGTAGGAGTTTTGAAGACCGAACCAGAGAGCTTTGACCGAACGATGGCCACCGACGAGGTGATTACACAGACAGCGGTAAACAGCAGTCGGTTGCTGTAAATCACTCTTTCTGAGGAAATGCTGGGCAAGTCGACCACGAAATAATAATATCAAAATAACTACAAAGATAAAACGTTATATTTATCAGAAATGGACACATGAACAGGTGGGTGATGTAGATTCATCCACATTAATATGAGACTCTTTTATAACCGAAAGCAAACTCCTCTGTTTATCTTTAACTCAGTTTTTTGAGTTGGTCGGTTGCAAACCAAAGAAATACACTTCTGAAAACCAACACGTTTGTAGTTGCAACGATTTTCAAGGAGAAATTGGGACATTATGTAAAAAAAAACTGTAAAAAAATCCTAAATTTATCCTTAAGGTTTTATGTGGACGATGTTTAATTACTGAGGCGACTGTGAGCTGGTTACGTGGCAGGTAAAGATGACCGGGAAGTCTCCTGCACCAGATGTTGTTCAGTAACTAACAACACGGTCCCACGTGAACGTTAAGTCAGAAAAAACAAACAATCCTTGTTGTCGCCGTGTGTCCGCACCTTGAAGGCGTGTCCCTTGACGACCACGGAGACATCACAGTAGAGGCCCTGCAGCCGCTGCTCGTTCAGACACTCCAGGACGTTGTTGCCAAAGTTAGGGATCGCCATCTGCAGCGTCTGAGCCATAACGCTCTGCCCAGCACCACAGGGTCTGCAGGAGAACGAAGAGATGGAGATGTTAGGAGGAGAGGAGAGGGATGGGATGATCTACAGACGACAGGCCAGACAGAAAGAGGAAGAGGAGGAGGACGGGTTAAAATAAAGGAACAGGGGAAGTCAAGTGTATGATGATTAATGAATTAAGCATTTGGTAAACAACTTTAACTCAAAACTCTGAGCTCCAAATGAAAGAGAATTTGGGGCCACCAGCGACAGTTATATAAGCCGCCGTCTTCCTCTCTTTTTCTTCTTCTGCTTCTTTTTAACCGTGTTTCATTACATCTAATTCACAGTTAATAAACTGTTTGCTGGTTTTTTGGCCTACTTTGTTATTTTCCCGTCTCTCCCTCTCAGTCAAAACACAGTCGCTTACATAACTCATCTATTTCACTTCGTCTTCATCACCATCCTCTTCGTCCAACAAAGAAGCCAGTGATGAAGAAGCGCAGGAGCAGTGACTTTTAAAGAGCATAAACAACGTCTGTCTGTCTGTGGACAGCAGGTAGAGCTCATGTGTGGACTCAGTATTTTTGTCTATAATATGCACAATGTATTTACATAAGCCGAAGCAGCAGCAAACAGACAAGAGCACAAAGGTGAGTCACTTCATCACTGTGCAAACACATTTTATACAAGATCGTGATCTCCGAGTGATGGATGGCGAACAAGTCTTGGCGGACAGGTGCGGAGTAAATCATCGTGTGGACAGTAGCTGCTGCTGTTGCTGCTGGTAGTAGATGATGATGATGATGCTGCTGCTGCAGCTGCCGAGCTGCTTCACCAGCTACGACCCAAAACAAACTGCTAAAGAGGAAACAGTGAGACGGTGGTGATCGGTCTCGTTCCTCCACAGGGAGCATGAAGCTTCCAGGCTCATAGATGAGGAGCCGTCACCTAAACAGCAGGCGGCTGCGGCACGTCAGTGTAAACGGGTCAACGCCGGCGGTCACAGAGAGGACGCTTGAAGTCGGCGACCTCACAGTGACCAGAAAACAGGTTCAGACACAGTCATGGCCGATTTCTCCCTGAAAATCACAGCAGCTACAGATATTTCTGGTGCTGTGATGGAAACCCTGAAACACTGGATAGAAGAATACAGATAAGTATCTTGAACATGAGTCAAGCAGAAGGTCGACTGAACCCTCTCCTTCCTGATCGTGTGTCATCGCATCACTAAACACGACTCATCAGTCAGTCGTATCGGCACCTTTTCAAAAGCTGAAAGAAATCATTGGATTTCAATCATGTGATGCTCCTTTAATGTGTATTTGAACTCACCTGTGTCAGTCAACAGGTGTCATTCCATTACAAACCAAAGAAACGCTCCTGAATACCAACACATTTGTAGCTGCAGTGAGTTTCAGGGAAGAAACTGAGGCATTATCTGAAAAAAAAAAAAAAAAAAAGTGCAGGGCTGCCGATATTTTCGACCATGACTGTATCTGACGGCGCTGAGCATGGAGAACGTCCACAACGCTGAAGATCGCTGTTGTAGAAAGTTTAGGTCGCAACAAACTCAAGACTTTTCATCCTATAGAGTGAACCAGTGGATCTGAGAGTGAACCCGTCTCCACACTGAACCCAAAACCACATCATTTATAAATAAACTTCACAGATTCACACTCGGGATAAAAACTGCAGTTTTCCCAAAAATCAATTCTTCTTCTGAAAGTGTTGCCCACACAGGAAGTTGCACTGTGCAGCCACTGGCAACTGCTTTTTTTTTTTTTTTTTTTTTTAGTGCAAACAGTGAGGAAGAATTGATTTCCAGTAAATAGCGTACGTTAGCAAACCCAAAAAAAGCCACCAATTTCGCAACATGTCACTCCGGGGGATTCCCACCAGCACGTAAGGCTTTAAATCAAAGGGCTGCGACCAGAGTCAGGATGACTGGGGGGGGGTTAATAGTTTTAATAACCAAGAGTCAAGTCAGATAATAAAATAACTTTTCTATAACATTAATATATCTGCTCATGTTTCACCTCAGTAACGCCATACAACAACAACAACCAGACCATGTTTACAGCAGGTCAGTTTCAACACAAGCAGCAGGAAGTGAAAACCAGCACCAGATCAGCTGCTCTGCCGCCTGCTGATTGAAGAGGCTTCAGGTTAAAGGAAGCTTTGATCTGCAATAAGCCTGAACCATTAATTGAATTATTACCAAAATTGCAATACGGCCCGAGTGCAATGACCAGATTGCAAGAGCTGCAGTTTCTTTAATACAAAGGTACAGAGTGTCACAACAGAGCGGGAATGAAGAAATCTATATTTCCAGGTAGAAAGTGAAATGAAACAAACGACCCGCTCGGCCTGAGATCAACATCATGCAGCTGTACCTCATCAGCTACTGTACGTCCAAGTCAACGAGCTTCATCCAATAAACCAGATAAAAATGAAACTTCTTGATTAATTATCAGTCGATCGACTAATCCCATTAAGATTCAGCCTCGTCACTGTGGCTGCAGACAGCAGAACGCACGGTCGTCTTATCGCTGCGAGACAGTGCGACCAATCGCTCCGGCTCCGTGTGCACAAACACAACAGAAAGTCACTTTTTCATTTGTATTATTACTGAACTGAAAATCATTCAATATGCATCCACACACACACACACACACACACACACACAGTTACAGTTGAATACTGTGTGTGCCCATTCATTTTAGATTGCTGGAGCATTTATGTAAAAAAAAAAAAATAGGTCACCTGAAAACAAGGTCGGACGCGTCCATTCATCCGTCACACTGGGCTGCCTGACAATAGTGAGTCTATATACGACCTGAAATGGCAACAACTTCACACATGATTTCTGCAGAAATCTGATTTAGTGGCGAAGCGTTGGATAAGAAACGCTGCGGTTCATCTGAGGTGAAGGAAGGTATGAGCAGCAACTTTTAATCTTAAGTGCAACAAAAACAGCCGGGGATCCTGCCGACAAGCTGCGCGTTCATTTTTATTAAACGTCACTGATTGTTGGCTGCTGTGACTGGACCACACAGCCTGAGTCCAGACGGCTTCAGCCCAGCGGCCACATCTGAACAGGCCTGGCCTTGAGCATCAGCAAAACTATTATTTAACCACAAAACCGACTGGACTCGACCGAACGACGCCAGGAGGATCAGGATGCTCCACTCTGCTCACATTTCACTGCCATATTTTTCCTTTTTCTTGTGTTTACCAGACCAAACGCACTCAGCTTGACCAGTTTATCTTCAGCACAGCTGGGCAGTAATTGTTTCTCCATCAAACATTAAGGCCACCGTCTCACATCGACGTTCAGAGAGAGAAGGAGGGGAAGATGCAGGTTTCTCCGCTTCCATAATAAACAGCACTGAAACACCCCGAACCTCTGCTAGGCTCGCCACGATACCAGAACTTCGGTGGTCGGTGCTCATCCGATACCACGGTAACCATCAAAAAACAGCACCCGTGGACTTATAAATTCACTACTTTTCATTTTTCAGCTAGTACTGAACTACTCAGCTGGAAAAAGACGTGTGGCGTACGTCATGTTTCCATGACTCAATCAAACCCGTGGCACACACACCCATAGGCAGTTGGAGCGGACTGAGGTCTGGCTGCATTCACCTGACAAACACGACTGTAGCCGCACCGAGGCCGTACACACTGTGTGCTGCCCTGCGTCAGGTCTGACAGGAATCAACACGTCGGCCCATCAAAGGCAAAGCTGTAGATTCATGGTACTGAAAAAAAAAAAGCAGGTGCCGATGTATTTTCTTGCATGTCGGCATCGACTTGGTACCAAATATTGGTTCTCATGGCAACCCTGGTAGTAGGCGGTGACTTTAACGTGCGTGACACATCACGACAGTGTCTCCTGTTAGAAAACTTCACGTTCAGCACACAGCACGACTAAATGAAAAAGAAAGACAGACAGAAAGAAAACTTCTGTCCTCGAGTGGGTTGTTCAAAAGTCCTTTTGGCAAACTGAGACAAAACACAAGGTCAACTGAATAAATAAACTGCATCTCAAAAGGACAAAACAAACCGGAGCGTCACTGTGCTGTAAAACATTGGTTCTCAACCTGGGGCCCGCGGGGGGGGGGGTCACAGAGCTTTGTCTGTTCTGAGGTCAAAAGTGCATTTGTGCATATTAACATTAAAAAATCCAATAACACGTCCAACTGATCAAAACGATGTCGAAACTAAGGAGCAAAAACCTACAGCTGTTTATTTTTGTGAGTAAAAGTGTGTATGTGTGCAGGGGGGGCAGGGGGGCCTGGCTTGTCTTTGACACAAGTGGGGGGGGGGGGCTTCAAGGGAAGAAGGGTTGGGAACCACTGCTATAAAAGCAGAGAGCAGTGTCCTCAGCTGGATTCTTCAGCTCTTTAACCAACAGGAGCCGACGGCGGCTGCTCTGAGAAGCTTCCAGGTGTGTGCGACCACGCTCTGCCACGAGCCTCCAAACCTTCCCCAAACGCTGCAGTCCACAAGCTCGGGCTCTTCACGCCTACGTGAGGCCAGCGCTGAGAATAAGAGGCCATCTGCATTTCATCATGATTAATTTTAAGGGTTTTATTGCAACTAATTAATTTAGATAGATATGGGCATATTCAGCGAGGCGCTGCTGCTGCTGCTAGGTGAAGTGCAGAGTGTGTGTGTGTGTGTGTGTGTGTGTGTGTGCAGCTCCGACTTCATTAGCAGCGTCTTTGTTTTATTTTGAAATGTAGGATATTCTGGATAAAGCTATGGTTAGAATAAACAAATAATAAAAAAAAAACAAACCCACTCCTGGCTGTCAGCATCTGGACAGGATAGGACACACAAGAAAAGTGCCCAGATGCTAACATCAGGATGCGAGTTAATGAGCGTAAAAACCGGCCTTTTTAATATTATTAAGCTTAATTAATCAGACGGTCCTCTCCTGAACACACAAAAAACAATTAGGACTGCTTATCGGACTGGGAGCACTTTGTATTGTCTGAATTGAATAACATTCCCCCATCATGTCAAAACACTATTAGCGCCCGAGTGTATAAATTACAGCTGAGTTTTCTCCCTCTTATTTTGTTCAAATCAATAAGTGTTTGCTCGCTCGCCAGCGTACCTTGACACATTGTTGTGCCTTGACAGTTTGTGCTGATTGTTTAAGAAAAAAAAAAAAAAAAGGAATCAATATGCATTACATTAATGTAATTATAATTCAGCTGAAGTGGGCTCAGAGTGATATTTTCTCCATGCGTTCTGGGCTTCATCCAAGATTTTGTTTACATACACAGCTCCTACTTTAATTAGTGCGTTGTGATCTCAGTGATGCTGGTGATTACTATCTGAGTGCATTGATAAGAATGGCAGGATCGTGATTAAACGTCGCCGGGTTTGACCTCTGAACCGGCTGGGAGCACTGAGAATGCATGATGTGCACCGTCTGCCGCTTTTACATCCACACCTCCCTCGGCCTTGAGCAAGAAATTGGACCGCTAAGTGTCCCTGTGGAGCTCCTCGGCGAGAAATACTTCAGACGCCTTGCTGTTGTTTCCAGGTGTAAATAAATAAATAAATATGTGCGTTCATATGAATAATAATAAGCAGCAGCCAGTTGCTAAGACGAAGCACTTGTGTGCAGGAAATCATCCCTCGATAATCAAACAAAAAAGACAAAAAACAACAAGCGCCGGTTCTGCTGACATTCATAACAGGACGTCCAAATTAGTCATGAAATGCAAAATTGCTCAAGGGTATTTTGGCAGGGTAGAAGATCTTTTTTTTTCAACCACACGAGGAGCTTGCTTGCCTGATTTGATTTAGATACACACAAACACAGACACACACTGCAGAGGACTTGAGATGTTATCCAAGGACATGCTAACCAACCACCTCTTCCTCCTCGCGGGGTCACAGAGGTCACAACAACTTCCAGGAAACATAAAAGGGGGAGTTAATTCACACCACTTGACCTCTGCCCTGCAGTCCCCATGTGCCCTATTATATGCGCTGACTCCATGCTAAACTGTGTGTGTGTGTGTGTCTGCCTGTCTGCATGCATGCAAGTGTGTGTGTGTGTGTGTGTGTGTGCTCTACAACTTCTTTTAAATTCACCTCCAGTGCCACAAACTCTGCAGACTAAACCACCAAGTGAGTGCTGCTGCAGCTAACACAAAATACCACACAAAAACATAAAGGCAGTAAGTGTGTGTCTGCGGTCTCCGTGTTGAACCTGAGCACGCCTTTGGACCAACACCAACACTAGCTTGTGATAACAACATCAATCACGAGCTAATCAAACTCAGTTTCCTGGTTTAGGGGAGGTTAAAGGTGGCCTGTTAGCAAGTAGCAAAGCTAACGCTAAGGCTAACAGTGACTAAAACACTTCACCTGTGTATATTATTCGTAAACAAGCCTTTATATCACATGTTATAGCCCCCAGCCTTGTGTGGCTTACAGTTTAAAGGGCATTGAAGGCTTTAAACGCTGTATTTACCGAGACTCGTGGGCAGACATGCACCAAAAATGTGGCTATGGTGTAGCCTCCCCTGAGCTCGACTGGAGCTGAAACTTCAAAAAAAAAAGACCCGAAATATTATTTATACACATCAATTATAGATTAATTAAAGTCTCACATGAAAGTCTAAAGCAGAGCCGATGTCTCGCCGGTTGACGCGTCGGGGGAGAAGCAGAAGGGGAGCCCCGCCACCAGCAGCAGCAGCACCAGCAGCACCAGCGGCAGGGGGCAAAGTCAGAGCGGGCAGAGAGCTCTCGGTGCCCCGCCGTGTGCCAGGCTCGATGCCCGGTAGGATTCGGGAGTCCTCGGCTGGCCCGGGCCGGTGTGTGTGCGAGCGTTCAGGGGACGGGACGGAGGGAGGGACGGAAGGGGTAGGGGAAGGGGGGGTGAAAAGAAGGGGAGGGAGGTAACAGCGGCAAAAGGGACAGAAAATTAAAAAAAGAAGAGAAAAGAAAGCGAGCTCTTCTCTTTCTATTTAGTGTGTCAACTCCCCCCCTCCAGCGGCACACACGCGTTTATCGTCCGAGGAACCGTGAGGGAAGGAGGGAGGGAATTGAGCGAGGGAGCAGGAGGAGGGGGGGGGGGCGATATCTACAGCCACAAAAATAGTCGAGGAAGAAGAGAAAGGGGGGGGGGGGGTTAAAATATTCAGCAGTTGAAACGCTTTCACTCTTTCCCTCTCTGTCCCTGTCTCCCGTTGTTGTTGGTCGGTGTCAGCGCCGTGCGATTGTCCGTTGGAGACCGAGTTCCCTCCTCCTCCTCCGGGGCCGGACGAATGGCAGCTACCGATACGGGACAGACACGCGTTGTTCCCCCATACCACCACCACCACCACCACCACCTCCTTCTTCTTCTCCAAAATGTCGCTTGTGATATATCACAGCGAATACATTATTTATTAAATACCACCCCCCCCCCCCTCCAAAAAAAAAAAGACAAGGGCTGAACTTCAGTGTTTATCAATGTTTTATCGTGATTTTTCAAAGAGGGGAAGAAGACGGAGGAGCAGAGGGAGAGGTGGGCTCTACAGCGGAGGGAGATCACCCAGGCGGCACTCCATCTTTAGCCGACATCAACAGGTCATCCCGGGACACAAATGCGCTGCAACTGTGGGCGAGACAGACGGATGGATCCGGCATGGCGAGGAGAGAGGGGAGAGAGGGGAGAGGAGGAGAGGAGGCGGCGAGGAAAGTGGGGAAAAAAAAAAACTTAACCCGTTTACCGTCAGGACACCAGCGGTTTATATACGCTATATAAATGCAGCATGGTAGTTGTAAATAAAAAATAAAAATAAAAATAAACAGACACCCCGGTAGTTTTCGGGAAAGTTCAGGAATGCGGAGAGAAAGAGGAAGCGGAGCACTCATCAACTCACTCACCGATGGCAGAGAGGGGACAGCCCGCGGCGACTAGTGAGTGGAGCCGGTGAAGTGGTTAAAGTTTGGTCTGTGCCCATCGGCCCATCCCCCATAGTAGGGTAGCTACAGCAGAACTTTACCACCACCTCCCTCCCCTGAAGAAAAACAATAAAATAAACAATAGCTTAACCCCCACCCCCCCGTCCTTCTCCTCCAGCAGCACCACCAACACACAACCGCAAAACCATACACACACCTTATCCAAAATTCACATCCAAATCCAAGAAGCCACACACACACACACACACACGGGCACAGTTCGGACGACCGACCGACCGACCGACTCGTCTCGCCTCGCCTGACCGAGCCCGAGCCGTTGTCCTCGGTGACCCGCCGCGTTCAACTCACCCCTTTGGCTCGGTTGTGTATCCGTTGGAAAGTGTTTCAATGGAGGAGCAGCAGCAGCAGCAGCAGCAGAAGAAGAAGAAGAAGAAGCGGTCTAGTGTCTCCCTCCGCCTCGCTACAGGCAGCCATTCATTGTGACTGTGTGTGTGTGTGTGTGTGTGTGTGAACCAGCCAGCCAGCCAGCCAGCAGCAGCAGCCCGGATCACGCACAGCAGCAGCAGCAGCAGCAGCACACAATTCATGCATACACATACATACATACCTACCTAACACGTGCGCGCGCGTGCTCAGGCGCACGGGGCACGCACGCACGCACACACACATACACATGCAGGAGAGGAGAGCGCAGAGCTATCGAGGAGAGGAGGGTAGGTTGGGGGGGGGGGGGGGGCAGAGGAGCAAAGCGGGGTTTTTTTTTTCTCCCCTCTGCTCTCCCAGGGGTTGCAGACAGATCGCAGAGCTACCGATCGACCAGACAGACAGACAGGTGGGCAGACAGACAGGTGGGCAGACAGACAGACAGACAGACAGGTGTGGAGGCAATCTGCATTGTCTCATTAGCTCCTTATAGGTAGATTGCACATAGATAATTGCACCTCCACCAGTTTTGAATATTGATAAATTGGGTGTGTGCACGTGACTGCTACCATTAGCCACTAGCCAAAAAACCCAAACCCCCCCCCCCCCCCCCCCCCCCGATTTTACTGTTAAAACCCTCACGTGCCTAACATTTAACAAAACTTACTTTAGTCCCCAAACTCCTCTCACACATAAACGGATATTTGCAGCAGACTGGAGGTAACGTTACCGGCTCACACACAGTTTGTTTTGCTCGGCATCACTAAAAATAACTTGGCACACACACACACACACACACTCAAACACACACTCACTTGGATGAGTAATAGCAGGAAAGTTGACTTGGACGTGGAAATACCCAGTCAAAACAATGGGCTGATAATATCTCTGCTGTTTAGATGTTTACACGTCTCATTTACAGGAATAATTAACACTAGACGTGCCCTGTTTTTTTTTTTTTTTTTACGTATAGGGACATGATGTAACGAGTACTACCGGTATTGGAAGCTTAAAGTAATGAGATTACATTTGGCAGAGTAACGGGTTACATATTGGAGCCCACGCGCCGCTGCAGGCAGGTAGACAGGCAGCGTCCCCAGCCGACCCGACTGTCTGAGCCCCACCCACCAGTCCACCCACTCACCCACTCACTCTCTCTCACTCTCTCTCAACACTCACCGGGGTGTCTTCTCCCTCGGGTGGTGGTGGTGGTGGTGGTGCTGCTGCTGCTGTGGAAGCGACCGACTTGCTTCGCTCCCCCCCTCCCACTCTTTTCTTGTCCGACGCAGCTCGGACCGTCCGTGAAAGCTGCCGGTTCGATCCCGCTCTCTCTCTCTGTGTGTGTGTGTGTGTGTGTCTCTCTCTCTCTCAGTCTTGAGCGCGTGTGATAGTGCGTCTAGACTCCGGGCAGGTGAGCCCTCCGGGGCCTCCAGGCGCTGCGTACAGTGAATACTAAACAGGATGAGACTGCATTCAGGCACGGCACTGCGCTCCCGCTCTCTCTCCCTGTCATGCCAAATACTATTAACTCTATAATTCTCCTGTGTCAGATGTATAGCGCCACGCTCTCTGGGCGTTTATAGTCACAGCGCCCCCATCCAGATGTTGCAGGCTTGTTGTGTGAGACGGATTTATTGTGCTGCCTGCACTTCACACTTCACACTCACCTCATATAGGTTTATTGGAAAATGGCTGAATGATGATAGTGATTTTTAATATTGGGCATTAAGGCTGGTGTGTGTGTGTGACACATGCAGGACAAGTGTTGCATGACAATGAAGCAACCACGTGACTTTTACTACAGAATAATCTGTTTTTCTTTATTATTTGGATTTTTTCATGGTTTGTTTTTCAGGTAACTTCAATTCAGCCCATAAAAGTGTGTGAAACATGACAGGGACCTCCTGTTGCAACACATGCAACATATATAAGCACAAACAGGCCGGGGCCTAAAGTTCAGGTGCAGCAGCTCTCTGCTTTTAGGCCCTATCATGTCAGCTGATGATGCTTAACGATGGATAATCCCTGGGAATAGTTATTTACACACACACACACACACACACACACACACACACACACATACACAATAAACCTGTAGCTCTCAGGGCTGTGCTAATAATAAATGCTACCTCTCTCCTCTTTATTTTTTGAGCTCAAAAAAAAAGAAGAAAAAACACTAAATATTGCAAATGTTGTGTTTATTTTGCAGATTAAAACCCAGATTTAGCATGAAAAAGGAGCAGCGTCCTGTTTCCTGACAGCTCACACATTTGGTGCAGCCGGTCTGTTTTTATCTATTGTCCTTAAACAGCACCACATTCCTGCCATAACGACCTAAATTCACTTTACTGTACCACCACGTGCATTGACCTTGTTTTATTATTTTATTTTTTATTTTTTTCTGTTTCCACTCCTCATACATTATATGATATTCTGGTTTAATCCATACGGCTATGTTTAGCCTCTTCATTATAATGCATTACTAAACTCCGTGCGCGGTGAGATTAAATTAGATTATTCATGAAAGCGGACTGATGTGTTTTCCAGTCTCCTCCTCACATGTTCGCGGCTGCTGCTGCTGCTGCTGCGGGGGAAAGTAGGCCAGCCAGGGTGTGCAGCGGGCGGCTGACTGATCGACCCTCTCTCCCTCCCTTGTCCTTACATTACACCGTTACCCTGACATCACACGGCCGCGGCGGAAGGAGGAGGAGGCGGAGGAGGAGGAGGACAACGCGTTCTGCTTCTTTCCCTCTAGCTCCGTCTTTTCTGTGCTGCGCAGGCTTCCGTAGCGACGCTTTCAAAAAAAAAAAAACATGGTGGCTCCCATCGTGTGCTAACGTGCGAAGCTACCACTGGAAACTGCAGCAACGAGCGGGGCGGAGCAGATAACCACGCACGCCGGCACCTGTGACACTTTATCGGGTACTTTTCTGATAAAGTTGAAGAGCAGCGTCCGTTACGTACAAGTGTCACAGGTAAAAACAAACAAACAAATCGCGAAAACGCTGCTAGTTTAGCCTAGCTAGCCAACATGCTAACAACTGTGCTGGGGTGGTGTGTGCAGCAGCTGAGGGGGCTCGAGGGCAGATTTTACGAGACTTTTACCTCCATTTAATGAATAAACACAAATAAATAAACACTTTTACTTCACTATAATGACTGTCACGCTGTCATGGCGACTAATTAATTAATTTGAGAGATACAAAGCTAAAGGTGTAGCACAGATGACATGTTAAATTACCTGGGTTTACCTTCTCTCCTGAAACGGCGAATCAATTAACCGATTAGTCAGTGTCTCTGAGTGTTTGTAGCTTTTCTCTGGTGTCTTTGAGGGTTTTTATCTGTTGGTCAGACCCAACAAGCACCTTAACACAACACTGATGTGATCCATGAGGGAGCTGTCAGCTGCTTTCTGATGCTCTACACACTAAATGAAATAGTGGATCAAATCAATAAGGAGCCTCTGAATCACGTCTGAAATCAGAAGTTGTCAAAGTTACGTGCCATTCAAAGTCAGTTTGTGAGTTATGTTTTCACTGCTGGTGAAGTTCAACTTCTCTCCTGAGTCTAATGTGTTTTATTTGTTTTTTCCAGACACTGTTTCTTTATGCTGGTGCGACCAGCTCGCCTCTTCTCCCTCATCACCTCCAGTCGCCTTCATCGCTCCTCCTCCTCTGCTGGACTCGCCCTTCAGTGGAGGCTACAACGTCATCCTGCTGCTGCTGCTGCTGCTGCTGCTGCTGCTGCTGTTGTTTTCAGCAGGGGGCTGAGATCTATGGAGCCCCTAAAAGCCTCTCCCAACTCCGAGGTTCCCACCGCTACCCCTCCACCTACGTCCACGGCCCCCACAGACACAGCAGGTGATGAGGCGACGACGCATGCTGTCGGCCTCCTGCCTGGAGAGACGGTGGTCAAGGAGGGCAAGGCGTCCATCTTGTTTCCCAGTGCCAATGAAGTGTTTTACAATCCGGTCCAGGAGTTCAACAGAGATCTGACGTGAGTTCGAGGCACTGAACACCACAGACACACAGATGATTCAATACGACGTGAATCAGTGCAGAGCAGATACACTGCACAGAGACAATAATAAAGTCATGGTACAGTCAGCATCGTGCTCTCTGAGGATGTGCTGTGTCACATCACACATCCCTGCAAAGCACAACAGCGTTTTAAATGTGCAGCTTTAAATTAACACTTCTGCTTCACACTGATAAAACGGGGAGGATGGTGAACGCTAAATATACTGCGACGGGATCACAGGCAGAGAGGAAGGTTGTGTAGTTGTTTGTGTATTAAACATAATGCTCCTTATTTAAAACGTATACAAAATGGAGTATGGTGGTTAATTATGATGATACAGAATATAACGAGGTTAAGAAGAAATCCTTAACATGATAAATGAAGAGCCTCCATATATTGTCACATATTTGCTGCTTAGCTTTTTAATTTATAAGATGTGCTTTTGTACTGGACTTGACAACATTTGATTTATCCACTGAGTGGTCGTTGGTTCATGGTATATACTTTATAGCCATAATTATGCATTTATTCGATGTAAAGCAAACAGAGGACAAGTCGTTCTGTTTTTCTCTGCGTATAAAATGACTGTGTTGTTTCTGTTCTCAAAAATGACATGCTTTTATTTTAATAACTGAAATTATATACACACCTTTCAAAAAACAGACGTGGTGAAGGACACTCATGCTCTCAGACCGTCTGAAGTTACAGACCTGTTTCAGTCATCGTGTTGTCATAGAAACACCTACAGACAAAAACAAAAAAAACAAAAACAGATTTTGCAGGAAATCCAGACAAATATGAATTTAGCCTTCATACCTCAAAGTAATATGAGCAGCCACATGATGGTGTCATGGCAACCAAAACCAGGAAGTTGAATGTTTTTGCATAACATAATAATGATAAGAGGAAAATGTTTGGAGGAGAATAAAGAGCTTTATGGTTTTCACTCTGCTCTGGAACCTACAGTCCATGTTTATATGTATGAGTGATGCCTTTTCCTCCCTCTCTCTCCAGATGTGCCGTCATCACTGAGTTTGCCAGAGATATGCTGGCTCAGCGGGGGGTGAAGGTGGTGGTGCCGGGGGAGAAGGAGAGGGTGGTGGTGTCTCTGGCGGAGGAGACGAACGAGGCCGATGTGCAGATGGAGGACAAAAACGGAGCAGAGGAGCCAGCTGTGACGGCAACGGTGGGGGAGAAATGTGAGGTACGCGGGATCGATTTTTTTTACAGTGTAACGGCCGTGGAGCAGATTTTATTACTGTGTTTATGTCGGCCAGACGAATCCCCATGAAGTACAGTTGTACAGCTCATCCAGTTTATATATGTGTAAAATTATATCCGTGTTAAATGATTGTGTCCAGCTGTAATGAAAATGAAATATTACTGTCAGCGCTGTGGAAAGAAATACTAAAGAATAAGTAAAAGACACAATATAAATGATACTGTCTTTGTATATCTATTGGTTTACACATATAATGCAGATTAACACACATAGAGACAATAAGAGATGTGATGGAGAACATTTTAAAGTTATTAAAATTCAAAAGAGGAAACAAAAAAGGAAGATGAAGATGAGAAAAGATAGAAATCAGCATGAAAGCACATCAACATGTACGTACAAGTGCAAAAAGCTTCCAGATAATTTCACACTCTGCTCGTCCCGAGTGGTAGAAAGAGGTAATTAGACCATTTTATGGAGCTGTGAAGGATGCTGGGCTGAACTACTGTCATTAATCTGAAGATAACTGGTCAAACAGAAAATGGCCTGTTAGAGTAAGAAGAGTGGAGGCAGATTTAAAGTTCCCATATTATCTGAAGTGACATCTTGATGTCTTCTTTGATTATTGATCAGGTATGTTCCATATTAATACTGGTAAATATCAAAGCCTCAGTCCACAGAGCAATGCACACAGCCCTGTTCAGGATGGTCTGTTTCAGTGCCCTGTCCCTTTAAATGCAAATGAACCACTGCTAGCCCCGCCCCACCCCTTCTACTGGTACCAGGTAGGGGTGATATTATGCAAATTCGAAAAACTAATGACATCATTATCGGACAACCGAGGGAACGGCTCGAAAAAACCACATGGATTTCAACATGTGGAGCAAGTTACAGATTTTTTTGTCACTTCTCACATTTTGGGGCCAGAAGGAAAGACACACCCCCAAATATGTGTTAAAGAGCCTTCGAACAGTGATATTTCCATAATATGTCCCCTTTAAAACCAGCCGTCAGGACTTCCTGTCACTTTGTGATGTCACAACAAAGCAGTCACCCAAAGCCCCGCTCACCACCACCACCCGGACCACTGCCATCCAACACCTGCAGGATTCGGTTTCTCTGAGTGTTTTATTTTGAAATCTGCTCTTAGAAAACAAGTCAATCAGCCAATCAGAAGAGAGGCTCAGAGCCACGTCTCTCTCTCATGGTTCAAACCTTCAAAATAAACTCCTATAATCAATATTTATTAATAAATGTTTAATAATTCTGCTCTGAAAATAACAAGTTTACCTTTCTCAGCTTTATTTTGTGATAATGAGTTAATGTTCATGTCCGTTTCCTTCGTTCCAGCTCGGTCTTCGTGTCCTCGAGGGTTTGGCAGCGTCCGGTTTGCGCTCGGTGCGTTTCGCCCTGGAGGTCCCGGGCCTGCAGAGCGTCACTGCCAACGATTTCTCCGCCAAGGCAGCGGCCCTGATCGCCAGGAACGCCGAGTACAACGGGGTGGGCCACCTGCTGCAGGCCAGCTGCAGGGACGCCAGGTAGTAGGAAATGCCCGTTTGCTGCCGCTGCTTCACCGTATGTTCACGTCTCTCCTTCATCCACAGCTCTCCTCTCTCCTGGATTGATCTGCTCTTCTTCAGTGACCGTCCTTGACTCATTGTCTCATTTCAGCTCCTCCATCTTGAATTCCTTTTCACAGGTGTGACTTCTTTCTTTCACCTCCTTTCTGATTTCTCTAGTATGCTGATGTACGAGATGCGAGGGAAGAAGGAGCGCTATGACGTCATCGACCTGGATCCCTATGGAAGCCCCGCCTCCTTCCTGGATGCCGCTGTGCAGGCCGTCAGTGAAGGAGGTGAGTGGTTGGAGGGTGTCACTCACCTGTTTTGCTTTTGTTGTGTCAGTGTTGGACCAGAAGTAGGTCACACATTATTCAGGAAATGATTCTTGTTTGGTTTTTGTCCTGTTTGAGTTCAGAACAAAGACTGAGCTTTATTTTGAAAAACCCTCCTCCCATCTAGTGCAACTTTTTACCCGTTCGACCGAGCCGTGAAAAGACTTTTTTTTCTCCCCCTTTTTTTCCTTTCTTCCTTTTTTTTTTTTTTTTTAAATACTTCTTCTTGTCCTCTTTTGTCCTCTGTCTCTGTTTCTCTCTCTCTGTCTCTCTTTCAGGTCTGTTGTGTATAACATGTACAGACATGGCAGTGATGGCAGGAAACAGTGGAGAGACTTGCTACAGCAAATACGGTTCAGTCTCCATCAAAGCCAAATACTGTCACGAGATGGTGAGGACACACACACACACACACACATACACACACACACACTCAGATGTAAAAATTCATATACAGTACATGTACAGACATGTCCCTCTGTGTGCACTGATAAGGTCTTAATTCTGTGTGAGTGTGTGTGTGTGAGTGTGTGTGTGTGTGAGTCCAATAAAAACAAGTCCAGCCTGAGGCTACGTGTGTGTGTGTGAGAGAGAGAGACTGAATGATGACATTTGGCTGCATTTTCTTCTTCTCTTAATGTCTGCAATAAAAAAAAAAAAAAAACAGTCAGATACATCGTGTTGTGCCTCCTTCACAGTAAAAGCCTCTCTGTGGTTTTGCCAGGACTTTTACTTTGAAGCAGCACCTGCGTGGGTGCAGGGAGGTGAACAGAGAAACAATATGACTGTAGCTCAGGGAACAGGGTCAGAATTAGGGGTTTTCTGACTCT